>BDMC01000016.1:600000-830577 GCA_002003505.1 Xylariales sp. No.14919 | reverse complement strand
TTGCTTGCAGAGGAAGCTAAAAGGTGAGCACCCATGCCTGGACTGCTGTGGCATAATGCACCAGCATGCGCAATCATCAAGTGCGCGTTTCGCCTCTCCTTCCGCAATGGTGACCATTAAATTTATGTTTGCGTTAGATGTCTGCCTAATCATGGAAAAATATGACTTTACGCCCCATGATCCATGTCCAAACTGCAGAGAAAGGTAGTGCCAGCCCGTCACTCCCGTGTTGATCACGACGCTCGGTCGCGGCTGCTTCTGGTTGCGTGCCGGCCTTGCATTGAGACACATACCGGCTATATAGATTCCGTTGCGTCGGATCTTCGTTGTCCCGGGTCGGGAAAGTGTTCAGTAGCCACGATAGTCGCTATCAACTCCTTGCTCATGTTCTCACTAATACCAAGACGGGGGGAAGGCTGACTGGATCCTGACGATATTAGACCTTGCCAGCGCAAATAGCTCCCGCCGCCGCCGAGCCATGTGCCTCGCGAATACCTCTGCGCGTTCGGTTGAAGTGACCTCTAATGCGTATGACAACGCTCCAGTTTCATTGCCCCTTTCGGGGTCTTTTGGGTAGAGGCTACAGCCTGCCTGAAGCAAAAGGTCGAGACTCTCTACGCAATGGCTTGCGGCGGCGTAGCTGAAGGGCCAGGCGAGGCTAAGGCGCCCGGGGGTCGTTTTATAGATGTCATCGGGCGTATCCAGCAGAAGGTTGGCATTTGTCCCCAGTAGGAAGGAGAGGCCTGGAGGCCAGCCGATGGAGAGGTGCAGCACTGTCAGACCTTGTGTCCTCTCCAATAGCGACTCTGGGGATAATCTGATGGCGCTCTCAAGGTCCGTAAGTGATCTGATTAAGATTGCTTTTGCAACAGGAGAGATCTTCTCCACGCCTTTTATGTACGTGTAATAGGTAATTAATACCAGCCATGTTGGGAATCAAGACAACAAGAAGACTTACAAGTTTCATGATCTATAATTTGGGTGAAAAAATGGCCAGGATCGGCGTATGGTATCATTTTAATGACATCTTCAACAACTGGATCTGAGGCACTTGCGATATAGGAGACTAGCCTAGGGCTTTGGTCTGTAGTCTTGCTTCCAGATGGTAAAAGAAGGATAGTTGATTTGGCGAGCGTTGTAAACGTATCCATATAGCCTACCATGCGTCCGAGGCCGAATCCATATAGGGTGGCGTCCCGCTCCTCACATGTTAGACCCGTTTCGATATAGAATCGTATCATGGATATAGCTACGTCCACTACCTCATGTGTTAGTAGCTTATGGTCCAGTGATTCGACTAGAACACCGACGAAGCACTGGGGATACATGATTAGATATAATTAGCACCCATTCGGAGAATGATACGAGAAAATATTACACTATGTCAAAACTCACCTGCAAGTGATTGTTGCTGCGCTCGTTGACGTCGTTGATGGAAGCTTGGCCGTTTTTATACAGCGTGAGCACGTTTTCTTTCATCGCCTTTAGTCGCTCGACAACCTCGGCCTCTACCAATGCCGGCCGTCCGTGTCACGGAACCACACTAGGACTAGGGGCAGAGCACAGACCAAAGGAAACCGTGTATATAAACTAACTAGATAGCTACATCTGGCACGAGGAGAACTTCCCTCCTTGTGCAATAACATAGGTCAATACTGGATTCAACCAGCAGTGTGAACTGTGACAGTCCGCCCGGCCTAGTCTGTAGCCAGCGGCGAAAGCGCCAAAACTCGAGCTCAACGGGCGACTGGCTACTGAGGACTATATTCTTCCATCTTACTGATGGGCCGAAGCCACACCCCCCCTGACCTGTCCTACACCCCCAATACGCTTCGACCATTAAGCTTAGAAACGAGCCCAGATGTAAGTGCACACGGGCTCCAGCCTCACTTGTTTGCTTTTGTGTAACTGCATAGAGGGGGCAGCTTCGCTCGTGGTTCGACAGAATCTGCTTTCGCGAGAATACACCGAAACTGCTCAGTTGCAGGGAATACATGCTCGAGCGTCTTATACTAGTCCGGCATTCACAACTGGAGTACGTATCAAGAGCCTGCTTGGTCAACGCTGGCGGCAGCGACTGCACGACTCGATTGACCATCTGCCAAGGCTCTGTCCTGCCACGTTTGTTTTGTTGATCCAGCTGCCAGACGATTGAGTTGAATTGTGCAAGTAGCGGTAAGCCTTGAGCATATTCGTCTCTTAGCAGAGTCTGGCTGTCTCGGATCTCGCGCAGCATTGCTTCATTCTGTTGAACGACACCAACCATCACCTGGTTTTGAGACGCTAGCGAGGCAGTGGCGGAGAAAATGTCAGCGCCCTTTGACTCAACCATCCGACCAACCGACAAGACCTTGGTCTGGAGGCTTTTAACATCGCGGCCATGTTTTTCGTTTTCGCTTCTAAGAGGTGGTTTGTCACAAAAGGCAGGCCGGCATAGAATGGACTACTAGGGTGACTTACAGCATCACATTAAGCATCGCAGTCTGAAGTGATATGCTCACATGTTGCAATGCCTTCTGAAGGTCCTTAACATTGTCCTGGCGGAACTTGTAGGTCATCGCACGCCTTACGTCCATCGCCTTCTCCTTGATACCACCGGCTGACTTGGTGATCGTCGACAGGGATGAACCTGCAGCGTTCTGCAGTGTCGGAACCATGCCCGAAGGCAAACCCTCTAATGCTGCGACAACATCCCGCAGCTTGTTGAGAGGTTGACGGGCGTCTTCGAGCCGGTGTAACAGGTAATTCGCGTCCTCGGGTCTCTCGGCTCGAATCCGGATGATAAACCCATCGAGCCAGTCGAAGTTGGCGGCTTGCGTGCGCGCAGAGTCCCAAGCCGCGGCCAGCTCTTCATTCCTATGCTTGACTGCGCTCAGATACTCCGACACGCCGCTGCAGACCTGAATACCTAAGCTAACGATGCCTACGGCGCCAGTGGCTATTGAAAAAGGATCCCCCATTCTGGTGAACTGCTCCAGCCGCGCATCGATTTGTATGCGACGCGAATAATCAACTATTCATGGGGCGAGTTAGTTCACAAGGTTTGTACGGACCCTGTCAAGATAATACTAAAATCGGTGGGAGTTGGCCTTGTGATGACATCCAACAGCGGCGCCTCAGAAAACGCCATACCCCGCGCGCGAACGAAAAACCGGTCAGGCTGACTGCCCGCTACCTACAGGGGTCAAGCCGAAGTCGTGGGCGTTGCTTATGTGCCTCCTTTGGCGTTCCCAGGTTGCCCGGCTCTCGAGCCTCATGCGAGCTTCGTAATTAACCCGCCATTTATGCATAAAATACGTAGTAGAAGCTCCGATCTCATTGGAACACCCAGCGCCCTATTGTATGCAGGCTGGCTGACCTGTACGCCATCTGCTCTTTCTACTATTACTCCGTCAATAAAATTCTTGCATATTCGCTGCATGTCTTTCAAGATTCTTCTTTCCGTCGGCGTGGTGCGTGCGCACTTGCTACCATCGGATGGCAAGGATGGTGTTGGGATGCATGGCCTGTGTGGTGGAGGATTTCGGCTCGTTTGGTAAGGCTACCGGGTGTGCTTTTCTCTTGAACTTGAGCATTGTGTAGGTGAAGGCCATTTCTGTAGCCCAAGAGTGTGACGAGTTGGTACGGAAGCCTCAAAGACCGCGGGTTTGAGTATCCGAGAACGGAGTTCATTGTAACATCGCTGTGATAATGCGATAACAACTATCACACGTCAGCTACCGCTTAGCTTTCTCTCCATATACCTGATGATATACTGTCCCCACCGACCGTTGGTCGCCGCTGCCATGATCAGTTCGCTGTTGCGCAGTGGCCGCGGCGCATACTTGTCGAGGTCGATCCTGAGCTCCTGCCGCGTCTCAAATCCTGCCTCTTTATGCGCAGCGTAGGCCTAGTGCGACAAGTGCACCTAGATCGACAATTGCCGTTTATTAGCGATAGCGTTGCTATGTTGTATGGCTGCTGACCTAGCTGTTTCATAGTTGTATGCAGGTCTAAGGCAAAGGCAGCAGCGGAGAGAGCCTGGCACGGGCGGGTATGTCCGGCACGCCCAGAGGCTGTATGGAGACAGGCATATCCCGCAAGTCTACGGGTAAAGATGTTGGCGTAGAAGAAATGTGGAAAGGGGCTGGAAACCTGGCTCATCTGACCCTGGCGAGATGATCGTGGCTGTTGAGGTTTCGGTATGGCAAGGCGAACCCGATTTCGTTTCGTGCCGGATAGAGCTCTTTGAGGCAGTCTGCGTGCAACCTACCCATTGTAGGCTCATTTTTGTTTTGGTCTCCGATTTCCGCACTCTCCTCGTTGATATTTGGGGGAATAAACTAATTGAGAAGACCACGAACAGCGAACACACCTTCCTCAGATTTCTGAAGGTCATGCCTATATAACACCCACGACCACAAATGACGTTAACGCCAATGATGCGCGTGTGATGGAGATCAAATGTACTGGCGGCTTCGTAGGAAGAGTAGGGAAGAGCATTCTAAGGACAAGGCGTGGCAAGATGAGAAGGGACAGTGAAAAAAAAAAAATACGTCCCAAATAAAGGCGAAAAACACACATATGCAGAGGCAAATTCAACGCTCACGGCATCCGGTCACCCCCGATAATCGAGCCTACTTTAGTAGTCATGATCTCACACAAAGAATGTGGTGAGTTAAATGCCCCTTTTTTTTATGCTCCTAAGTCTTTAGCTACACTAATCCTTTCCAACACCTACTCTACTTTGATACATTATAATCTACCCATTAGTGAGACGGAACATACTCTGCTCCGTGCTGTTTGAACTAGGAAAGGGTAGGAATACTACCCTTGTAATCAAAGCAGTTTAATAACATGCCATACTTGATTGCGAGTCGCCGGGATTGGCGCGAGCTCCATGTTCTCACGGTGAGGGATACGGAAAAAAAAAACAGGATTCGTAACCGTATTTCTACCGCCGTCCCCGGCGAAGAGCAGTCGAGGTGTTCGTAGACCGTAGGGCTGAAGTTGTCGCACGTCCGTCTATTATTGGTTTATCCCCCCGAATACACCGTGCAGGGCCTCATATCTATGCTTCGCTACCTATATTGTGGCTCAGCTTGTCGGATAACCAACACAGAGAAATTCAACCCCTGAACGCCGAAGCACCTCGCATCCAATATACCTACTACGTAGGCAGACAAGGGGTAATACTACATGTATATTCGTACTCGAGAGTAGGCTGATTACCACTTTCGGCAAGTTTCTGGCCAAGCTTGGCCCCGACGCTTTAATTGGGTGATTTTCATCCTCTTTACGATTACCGATTCCTCCGGTGTGTCATAACCACCTCAGTAAAGTGCCCTTAGTTCACCCCCCTCATGACCTAGGCCCCCCTACCATTCTATTTTGTTTTGCACGGACACACGGATTGAGAAGGGGAGGGTGGTGGGTAGGCGCCGACGTGATCCCGGGATGGTTTAGGGGCACACGAATACGCCGTATTGATAGACACCTGCGAGTACGACGCAGGGTACTTATCTTATTACACCTGGGTGGGAGGTATCAACCTACTAGGTAGGTTAGGGGGTACCTACGTCCGCTAATACCGGCCTTACCTATACCTAGGTAGGTAGGTACTACCTAAACTATTGGTACTAATGCTACCTACGTAGATACGTAGGGTAGGGCTATTATTACCGGGCATCCGCCGCGCTATCTACGACCCGATGCCATCGGTTTACTAGCTAACCTAGGTGATCTAGGCTATGTGCACTTGACGTAATTCGATCCCTGCCATCGTAACCTAATATCGACCTCATCCCTTTATCACACCCGGCGCCCATCATTGGTCCCAGCCGCCATCGAGACGTACTTCAGATACCTATATATTTCAGGCCGATACTCCCCGAGCATTCCTACCCCGTGTTTCTCTCAGACGCCAGGAATGGACTCCCACTCAACCCAGACATGTCCACTTCCACCATCGACCCCTCGTCGCTGTCGCCGTCGGCGTCGTCGCCCCCGCTCAACGGGCTAGGCTTGCAACAGATGGCCGAGAGAACCAAGGTCACTCTCACCGGCGTCACCGAGACACTACTCATCCCGCTCGTGAGCCGCGCCATCGACGCCGCCACCCCGAGCCCCATTCTCGCCGACCCCTTCGCCAAGGGCGTCATCGAGAAGCTCGACTACGACTTTGGGAAGCTGCCTATGCCGCCCACCCATGCCGCCGGCGTCGCCCTGCGCACGCGCTTCTATGACCGGTGGGCCGCGGCCTTCCTGGCGTCTCACCCCCACGCCACGGTTCTGCATCTTGCCTGTGGCCTGGACAGCCGCAACCAGAGGATCGAGTGGGGCCCTAACGTGCGCTGGATCGATGTTGAGCTTCCCGAGGTTGTCGAGCTCCGGCGCCGGGTGCTGCCTACTTCGCTTCCCGGGCACGATTATCGGCTGCTGGCTGCTGATCTCACCGAAGATGCTTGGCTGGAGGAGATCCCGACCGACCGGCCTGTTCTCGTAGTCATGGAAGGGCTAGTGTCGTATTTAGAGCCCGAAGACGCAACGGGTTTACTCAGACGGTTGGCAGAGAAGCTCAATGGAGGTGAAGGTGAGCTCCATTTTGACTGCATGAACGCCACGGTCCTCTTAGCGAGCCAGAAGGATCGGAAGGCGGTCGTCAGTCGGACCGGGTCGGTGTACAAGTGGGCGGTTGATGACCTGAAAGATATCGAGAAGATCCATCCTGATCTCAGATTGGTCGAGGCAGTTCGCTATCTTGAAGCCCCAGGGATAGAGGAGTTCCCCTTACTCAGCCGTATTGGGTATTATATGCTGTCCTGGGTGCCGAGTTTTCGGGATGGTGTACGGTTTGTTCGCTTCGGGGTTTCAAAGGACGCCAAGTCGGATTCTAGTTAGTGGTCTGGTAGCGCATATACATATCATCACTATTCCCATACACTCACGTTGCACCCTACTTGTTAGCGGTGTTTTTGCGAATGTACCTGCAAAACGCTACTACTTACAGCCATTCACTCATAGTTAATTTACTTATTAAGCTTAGAAGGTGGATCGTCCCATACGCGAACCCTGCGCATCACGCAAGGTTTCGAATCATCTAATGTCAAGGCACCACCATTCACCTAATACTACCTATTTATTCTGGTCGAGCGTTTAGTTAATTAGATCTATCAGGTAGACACAGTTATAAATTATACTCTCCGCGGCCTCATAATCTACCCCCTTATTTATGTAGACTCTTTATTCAAGATAGGTGGCATGATTAGGTGCTTGAAATCCCCTTCAACGTCCGTCTGGTATTAGTTTATCCGGTGTCGCCTTACAAGGCACCCCAACCTGAATTAAGTACCTAATATACTGCACATAAACGCCTCTTACCGTGCATCGTATCTCGTGCGCATAGTAATTATTATCTTCTCAGACGCGAGCTACCACACACATCACTACAGCCACGGGCCAGCCTAAGTACGTTAGGACTGAAATGAGAAATAATAAGAGGTGATTATTAATCGATAGGCACGCACGGCGAACAGAGAGGCACCTTTACACTGTGCCTTCGTACCTTCCCTGCAGTAGCCGCCTGTAATGGGGCAATCCAAATTCTCCTTCTGTGTTTGTCTGGTCCTAACAATCCTGCAGCCCTTTTCTTTCCTTCTTTATTCGACACCGCCCTTCACCCTTCTCGGTATAACATAACATAACCTAACCGAACCGAACCGAACCGAACCTACATCATCACATCAACAATCACAACCGCATTCCCCAGCAGCCCTTGTGTGTTGTTCCCGATTTCACGGTTCCCGATTAGAACACACCCTTCCTCCAATCTCCAACCTCCCAAACACTACTGAGCAAACTATCCTAGTCTCACCCGCGAGCACCTGTGCCGGCCGTCGGAATCTCGCATCGGGCACTCACCATGTCGGCCAATCCAGCCACCGGTGTAGTTGACGACACCTGTCCTACTGATATGGCCTTGTCTAACGATCTATGCCATGATCTATGCCACGATCTATGCAATCATGTAGCCAAGATGACCATGACCTACCAACCCGCCAACCTGTCTCACCTGCCTCCCGAGCTGATCCTCATGATCCTTAACGCTCTAAAAAGGCGAAGAGACTGGTATTTCCTTGCTAGAACCTGCCGATACATCGCCCACATAATTGTCCCTGAGCTAGACAAATCTAACACACGGGAACACTACAACTATGCCTTATGGTACGCATGCGTGGTAAACAATCCTACCATACTGCTGCGTCAGATATCCCTCGATGCTACGATTGTTAACCGTCACTTCACCCGTAACTTCGTTCACAGAAGGGTCAAATACGCGTACGGGCAGTCCATGTCGCCTCTGTCTGTTGCCATTGTAGCAGCCCGGAGCGACATGGTCGAATTACTGCTCGCCAACGGCGCAGACGCCAACCTCGCAGGCCTAGTGCCTATTTCCGCAGACTCCGCAGCAGGCAACCATATGCTCTGGTATCCCATCCACTGGGCCGTGGCATCGAAACACAAGAACTCCGTAGCCATCATCAAAATACTCGGAGATCACTCCGCCAACCTCAACCGGGCTCCGGAGGAGTGTTCCGAGACAAAGCACAGACACTATCCCCAAGTGATGAAATGCGCCCCTATCTTCCGCCTCCTGATGCTAGACAAGCCCCGGCGCACCCCTGAATACAGCGAGCAGGTCACCAGCTGCGAGATGTACAACGAGCACTTCGAGAAGCTCCAGCACCTGCGTCTCCGCCAACTCAAGGCCCTCCTAGAAGGCGGTGCTAACCCTAACCAGCCGCACGGCGGGGAATTTCTCACGCCTGTTTTCTTCCTCTTGACTCGCCTGGCGGCTTACACGCCGAACTTTTACTTCTCTAACCGACTAATGCTTAGCCACGAAGAAGAAGCCCAAGCTAGCATGGTCAACGACATCGTCGCGTCGCTGCTGGACATCCTGCGCGACTTCGGTGCTAATATCTACGGACTCGGCAATACCTATACATTGAACCAGTTCGGCATGCCACACCGGACTACCGCGGCGGCTTTGGAAACGCCCTTACACGCAGTCTGCAGGCTAAACGACCGGCACAAACCCCTCATTGACTGGTTCCTGCGAAACGGCACGGACATCAACGTCCTCGGAGACGCTGACACAACAGCCCTGATGGCGTACTGCGATTCAAATTTCAAGGACACGGACCAGTTCCAGACGTTTCTGAAGCGGCGGCCCGTCCTAAACCACAAAGACAAGGACGGCCGGACAGCGCTCCACCATCTATGCGCTAACCGTGCGCTACAGCCCCAGGTGATGGAAAAGGCGGTGCGAATGATGCTTGATGCGGGCGCTGACCCAACGGCTCTCAGCAAGGCAAACCGCGCCCCGTGGGGGGAGATGGAGATCCCGGTCAAGAAGAGCGGTGGTAGCGCCGATGTTTGTAATGCCCATGATACCACGCTGAAGATGCTCCGTAGTGCGGCCAAGGCGTGGAGGAAGCGGGAAAAGAAGGCCGCCGAACGGCAAGAGGAGAACGACAAGCAACAAGCTAATAACAACAGACCACAAGAGGAGAACAACGAGCAGCCGGCTACGGCCGATAAAGGGTCCAGAAATCGTGGCGGTCATACCAATCGTCGACGCGGTAGTCGAGGAGACCACGCGAACGGCAGAAACGAGAGTCGGGCGGAAAATCGCAGGGACAATAAAACAGGCCAGCAATCCTCCGATCCCGCCCGCACTCAAGGAGCTAGCCATTCGAACAACAGGAAAGAGAACCGAGAGGATTGGCCCGGTGACGAGCGAGTAGGCCATCCACCCCAGAGCCGGTCCAACAGCCGCGGAGGCTATCGAGGGGGAAGGGGTCGTAGTCAAAGCGACCAGGACGGCAGTACCCGAGGGCGGAGCAGAAACCGCGGGAAATATCGTGCCGGCCATCAGGGGAATACTATCTCCCGCGGGGGTCATAACCGACGTAACACGCGAGAACGTTCTACCGACACGTGGGGAGGATCCTACGAGAGGGCCCGCGGCGGTAGCCGAGGGAGCCATAGAGGTAATAATAGAGGGGCTATCCATAGAGGCGGCAGCCGAGGCAGCTCCAGAGGCAACCAACCCGCCAGACGGAGCAGAGGCAGAGGTAGAGGCAGCCGTAGCTGCGGCGGAGACCAGCAGAGCGACAACCAGACCAAACCGCGGGTCGAAACATAGAATGAGGTCGAATCCGACGCGAACTCCGGCTGGTAGTTATTATCAAGACTGATATTTGCCCGAAGCCGCTGCATTAGCTCGCTCTTAGCAGATCTCGGGGACCATTCATTCTTGCTTCCCTTCCTCGTCTCTTTCTTTCTTTCCCCCTCATCCCTTTCGAATTCCATCGATTTCCCACAAGACATATTAGACCCAGCCCTTGAACCAGAACCAGCACGACAAAAGCAGACGAAAACTCCATCCATATAGCTCCGCTTCCACCGCTATCGTCTACCTAGGTAGGTAGCCGTACGCCTACTACATAAACACAACCTCGGCATACCACACCACACTACACCCCAAGCTTCAAATAGCAAACAACCCCTGGCCTCCCTCTCTCTTGTCCTACCCCTATTGTGTAATCGCGCGGGCCAGGTTACGAATGTATAGAGATCCCTATCATACCCCAAAGAAAAAAAAGAGAGAAAAAAAGGAGAGAGAGAGAGAGAAGCACAAGCATAAGCAAGTTCCCACCAGGAAATAAAATCGGTGCAGACAAAACTCTAATTAGTGTCTAAGGTATTGTTACATCGCAATGGACAAGAGACGGACCAACCGACCGATGGCTAGCTGGCTGGAGTGGACTGGACTGGGCCGCCTACCTGTATATCTAGATAACATTACATGCTCTGCCCGGGTCTGGTACTTGGCTATACGAGTATAATGACTAATTAGTCTTGCTTCTAGTTGATAGTTTGCAGAGGACTAGACCAACTAGCATATTGAATCGATGTTTTATACACAGACAGTACTTATTCGTAAAGTGCCTAAGTGACAATGTCATAATACGTGACGAAATTTCAAGAAGAATGGGAAGACAAAGTACACATTGATTCGTAGTGTGGCTGCGTAGTCTGTCTAGTGTATACCTGGTATTAATTGCCGTGAATTTCTAAAACTAAAAACAATTGGGATCCCGGCCTCCGTCATTTTAACCTTGGTTACCGCGATTCTTCATTACTCATGACGCCTTCTCTCCCCTTCCCCGACAATAATAAACCGGCCAGAACCTTCAATACAGCGCCAGATTACTCAAGCTGGCCAATTCCGAGGTGCTCAGGATCGGCCTTGACAACGCGGATCGTGTTGGTGTTACCCATGCCGCCTCTCCAGCCCTGGACGACGACGACGGTTTCTCCCAGTGTAAGAACATTGAGGCGGAGCGCGTTGCTGATACCCCAGCTGATGCGCTTGTCTACATCTTCTTGCCAGTTGACCTTGTCGAAGTCGGGCTTCTTCTCGGGGAATAGGAAAGGATAGACACCACGGTACAGGTGAGAGTACCGGCTGGCGCTAGCAGTACGAGTAATCATGAAGATAGGGCAGACGGGTCGATACTTGCTCAACAGTCTAGCAGAGTCACCGGTAGTAGATAGGACGATGATACCACCAGCGTTCAAGTCAAGGGAAGCTCGCACTGCGGCCATGGCAATCGACTCGGTTACCGAGACGGGTCGCTTGACGATGGAGCATAACTCCTCGAAGTGGCTCACATAGGGAATAGAGTTCTCGGCCTTGATGCAGGCCTCGTGCATTTCACTAACAGCCTTATCTGGGTAAGAACCCTTGGCAGTCTCGCCCTGAAGTAGAAAAAGGTTAGGCGACAATAACAACCTGAGGGGGAACCGCCGATCAAGAATATGCCCAGGGATAGGTCTCAACGCAGTAAACTAAACCACCATGGACACTAGCGGGTGCTTAAGTAGGGCGGAATATGGCGACTTACAGACAACATCACACAATCAGCACCGTCTGTGATAGCATTTCCAACGTCGGACACCTCAGCGCGAGTTGGGCGAGGGTTCTTGATCATGCTTTCGAGCTACGGTTATGTAAGCATGTAGGAATCAAGTGGGGCAGGTTGGAGTTCAAACCATTTGAGTAGCACAAATGACGGGCTTGCCGGCGATGTTGCACATGGCAATGAGCTTCTTCTGGGCGGCAAAAACCTCGGCGGCTGGGATCTCGATACCCAGATCGCCGCGAGCAACCATGACACCTAATCAGCGCGATCCGTCAGTTTGTGTTGGCTATGCCGCGACCCCTTATACGCGCGTGGGATGCGTGCAAAAGGCGCCTTGGCGAGGAAAAAGCTTTACGAGGGGGAGTTGGGGGTGATTATGCTTACCATCCGTCTCGCGGAGGATTTCGCGGAAGTTGTCGATACCTTGTCGGTTTTCGATCTTGGCAATGATCTGGATATGCTTGCCATCCTCGCCGAGAACGTCTCGAATATCTCGGATATCCTGGCCACGACGGATGAACGAAGCGAAGACCATATCGACGTTGTTCTTCACACCGAACCGCAGATCGTTCTTGTCCTTCTCTGAAAGAGCGGGGAGATCGACGTCGGTGTCGGGGAGGTTGACGCCCTTTCGGGAGCTGATGAAGCCATTGTTGAGAGCCTTGACCTTGACGGTCTTATGATCGACAACTTCAAGAACCTCGAAGGCGAGGATACCGTCATCTACGTAGATGATTCGACCAGGCGCGATGACCTTTGTGATGTTCTTGTAGTCGACATACCTAGTGATCTCCGTTAACTCTTGAGGATCGAATTTTCAAGATTCTATAAAGACATACATGTTCGCAGTGTCACAAGCAGCGATATATTGTTCGTCGGTAGTGAAGTTCATGATGGTACCGGCAGAGAGGGGAAGATCCTCATCTCCCTTGGTGTTTCCAGTTCTGATCTCAGGTCCTTTGGTGTCCAGAGCGATGGCAACGGGACGCCCGACTTGGGCCTTCTCGGCAGCTCGGGCATTGTCAATGACGGACTGGTGGTACTCTGTACAATTGTTATATTAGTATTCAATGTCCGTATCTCTGAGATTTCTCTTCCAAGTCTTAATGTTTTTTACTTCGATATGAAAAGGCCTTTCAGGACCGTTACGTACCGTAAGAGCCGTGGGAAAAGTTCATGCGGACAACATTAAGACCGGCAGAACGTAGCTTGTTGATAGCCTCAACGGAGTTTGTCTTGGGACCGATAGTGCAGATGATAGAGGATCGGCGGTAGTTGTGTTCGGGCGCGTAGGCAGTATCAAGGGCAGCAAGCCACTCGATCTTGTTGTTGCCAAGGTTGAGATGGTCGAGGGCGTTGGTCGCGATGGACTGACTTCGCTTGCGGGACGCCATTGTGAAAAGGAGGAGGGGGTGGAGTTCCGATTGGTCGTCAAGGAATTAGATCAACAGGCAAAGGCTGTTGGAACTGGTGAGGGACAGTCAGTATACGAGAAGTCAATTGAAAAAGGCAAGACGAAAGAAACGAAGTGGTTAGTCCGGATTACGGAGCATCTGGGACTTTCTGAAGATTCTGTTACGCAAAAGGGCGAACGGGTGGCAGACCACATGGAGTCTTCGGAGGATCCCCTTCGCCAAACTCAAATCCGACGGCTTGGCAGAGTGTACATAAGCAAGCAAAGCAAACAAGCTTCCGCACACGGACATCTCGCCAGCCACTGCAAAGTCAGTCCGCGGAACAGCTACGACTCCAGTGCTCGAAAGTATCTTTGGTTATACTGGACGAGACATCCCGGTCACTCCCCCAGACCGAGTTGCCGGTACGCTCAACGAACGGTTCCACCCGGCATATAGCATGCTTCGAAGTAAAGTAGAGGCCGCAGTGCGCGAGATTTTCCGGTTTTGCTGTACTCCCGTCTACTGCTCCCGTCTCGTTGGGCTTTACTCTGCCACGCCGTGTGTATATAGGAGAAGATGCCAAACGACAAAAGATGGGGGGAGAGGGAGAGGGGGACAATCTCAATTGTTGCTTTTTTCTTGTTTCCTTTTCCTCTTTCACGTACCTATGGTCAATGACTATGTCTGCTATTCCAGAATGGAGAAATTCTAGCAGCAGAAATATGGAAGAGAGCGGACTCGGAGGAGCGTCGTCTCAGAACTGTAGAGATGTAGATTGAAGAGCGGAGAGAGAGAGAGAATGGAGGTTGAGACTGGATGTCGAGATAAATATGAGGGAATTCTCTCAGACAAGAATTTCCAAATATTAATCAATAAATATCTCTCCCGGTTGTCCGTTGTTCCAATGGGCAAGGGCAAGGCCAGAACAAATGCGTAAGGCAGATGCAGATGGTGTACCTGATTATGCTTGGAGGGGCGTCTGGAGGTGGGGGGAAGCCAGAAAAAAAGTGCCTCAACCAAAGGGAACCCTGGAAACCCTGGAAGCCTCTGCTAGACCCCTCAACAACTCTCGTCGACCAGTAAAATAGAACCGTGCAGTGCTGACCGCCCCGCCATTGGCCCCTTACCCACCAACCGTTCTCTCTCTGCAAGGGGGACAGTAGGTAGGTACTGAGCAGAGAGGGCAGTGTAAGGTAGCGCGGTTGTACACGAGGTGGGGTAGCTCTTGGCACTAGGTATCATGATAAGATAAATAGATAAGTATAAGGTTGTCAGACTGGGGTGTGTGGGAGATACCAATGAATGACTAAGCCCCCATACACGGATAATGCGGGATGTGGCCAAGCGGGGAGCTCCAGCCCATTTCGAGTATTGCCTAACGGAGCAGAGAGAGAGAGAGGTGGTGGAGGCGGAGGCAGTGCCAAGAAGGAGCGAAAGGGGAGCTTCGGTGTCTCCATATGCCGCATACGGTTTGGCTCGTGCGACTCGCTCGTCACTCTTCCATCTGTTCTCGTCGGTCGGTCATCCAGGTTGCCCGGTCACCTTCTTTCCACCATCACATCGCATCATACCCATCATACACATCATACCCGACGTCAAAACCGCAACTTCGCAATAAAACACGACACACGAGACACCCTTTGCAAGTAGGCGACTAGGCTGGTACCAACTCGTCACCCCCTCTGCGCATCTATTGTTCTTGTTCCGTAGCCTGTCCGCCATTTAGTCAGCCCAAGTTTCGACATTGCACAGCAACAAACGAGCCCGATCGACCCATACCTTACTTAACCTTACCTCCAGTCAAGATGGTTGTAAGTCTTTTTCTGCCTACGCCCAGTCTTCCCCGAATGAGCCTCGCATTCGCGGCCCCTTACCGGTCAACCACGCTGAATTCTGAACATGACCTCTCATCAGCTCCTCAATTTACTGACTTTTGGCCTCTGGGGAAAGCTCGGACGACTAGGCCATTACGCCTTTGACGCTGTCCTCAGTACGTTGCTCCCCAGCCCCCAGTGTCTTACCTCCTATGCTTGGCATTGACTAACGGGTCTTTCCCCCTTGCAGTTTCAACCATCCTTGCCGGCATGCGACGCTCAACCGGTCTCACGTGAGTTTCCCGCCATTCCTGTCCCATAGGCAGCTCGGAGCCGATACGAGACGAGAAGGGAGGTTTTCTCTTATCCGAGAAGATAGAAGCTAACCGCAGCCCGTGGTCCGCGCGATGCAGTGTCAAGAGCGAGCGTATAACGGGCGAGAACGGCGAAATGAACAAATGGGTCACCAAGTACCTCGGAGTAGGCGAGTGGGTTTTGGATCAATCGGTAGCATTCGCTGGGACGAGCAAATACTTTGAACGCACCCGATAGTGTCGCCCACTATCTTCCCCTCGGGACTTCGACCTTTCCGAGGGGTTGGAATCTCTTTGCCTTTGGGCTCTCGTAAAATAGACCAGTCAAAGAGACAAATGAATGACGGATACGAAGATCACGATCGAATATATGCCCTATGCCGAATACCCTCCACAACTCTATCATCGATGACTTGGACTCTCACTCACACGCTTCCCATGATATCCACAGAGACGGGTCCGAGGAACCGGCTCATGCCAACCTGGGCGAAATGAGCGCCCTAGATCGTGTGTGTCGGAGGAAACCGGTAGGAATGTACTCCTGCACAACAAAGCCGAACCAAACGAAGAACGAACCTCTCTCAACTCATTTTCCGCCGTATCCAAGCTTCTGGCGCCGTCTCGTGTTTCGCATGCAAGAGCGCTTTTCGATCTCTCGCTTTCGCTGGATGAGGCCACGTTTTGACTTCCTCGGAAATGGGTGCTGGCGTTCCATAAGGATTTACCAAATATATATACCATTCCACGAATCCACACGCGCTGTCCATATTGTTTAGACGAGATGCACGAAATCCCGTTTTTATAGCACAGGCGTGCAATCGTGTATTGCGCTTCCGCATTCCGCCGAATAGCCGAGATTTGCCGACGCTAGGCATCTACTACCTAAACTAGTAAATCTGACAGCTGGTCCGCTGCGCTGGGTAATGTCTGATCCCTTTCGTCCGCCCGGCGGCGCGGGTTGGTTAGTTCGTTAGGTCAGGTAATAATTTCGTGATTTCGTGATTTCGTGACCTATCGTAGTGCATGGCCATCATGTGACTAGAGTAAATCAGCGGAAATACTGACTAGTAAGTGTTGAATAGGAAATAGAAACTGAGGAGGGGGGGGGGGATGGAGATGATGATGAAATCGTCCATGCACGTAGTGTAGGTAGGTTAGGTATATCTTATAGTAGATACCAAGTTGACGTAGGTAGGTAGTATGTATGTAACCTGAATGACCTAGGTTAGGCGTCTGGACGCCGGCTGCGGGGACTCGGCATATCTCCCTGCCTCGTGGGTTAGGAGCCTCGTCGTTCATCTTCAGTAAGACCGCGATCAATCTGTATTATATCTCGCCGTATAAAAACCGAAACAAAAATTGATTAAGCCACGTCTATTCTCTTGGGGAAATACTTCGTTGACTACCTACTGACGCAAAATACCTAACCTAGCTACGACCTGGTAGATCCACGATAGATAAGTACCTAAGGTAGGATATATGGATAGGTAGTTATACTATGTAGTAATAAGTAACAGATACTCGCTCCAAAACATAAAACAACGTTTAACACCGTCTACCCACACATAGGTACAAATAGACAACAATTAACAATTAACAGTTGATTAATTAATCATGCGTTCATTCATATTAAGGGAACCAACCCATCCAACCCAACCTAAAAACCGACATACCAAGCAAGAAAGAACCCCAAACGCCAAACCTCCGAGCCCCTGGCCAGGGTGGGTATCTGGCCTCCCAGCCGCAGCCCCGTGTCCAAAGCAAAAAGCAACGCCGCGCCCCCTTTACTAAACAGGTATATAAATATAGAGTAAAAGACACGCGAGAAGAAGAGCAGAGCAGAGATAAACACACACGCACACACACGCACACACATATATATATATATATATATCTCCCCGAAGAAAGCCGAAACGGCGCACGAACGGACTTAATCAAGAGTACGGTGACTCTCAGCCAAGAGATCCGGCGGGACCTCGTTCGCGCTGCTCTCCCTGCTCAAAGGGCGAAGTTTCTCATGCTCTTCCCCGTGCTCTTCTGCCCTATCTCCGTATTCCCCCGTAAGACCCTCCGGGGGTTCCCCTTCCCCCGCCCCCGCCCCTATCCCGGTCTGTACTCCCACCCCGGATCTTGAGCCCGATTCCGCACCCTTCTGCCTCAAGGGGCTGTGCATAGACAAGAACTCCGCCGGCACATCGTTATGTTCGTCGTCCTCGCTTTCATGGAGCACCTCGCCGAACAGGCCGGGCGGGATCTCATTGTCACCATCACTGTCATCGCGGGGCAGGGTCTCAAGTTCATGGGCGGGAGGATAGCTACTCGTCTTAGAAATCGACCGCCGTAGCTCGTCAGTTCCGTCCCAGCGCCGGAGTATACTACCCGTTAGCTCTTCTTCTAAATCATTCGTCTTGGCATTGTCTACGCCAAGCAAATCGTCTCTACGTGGGGACGTAGTAGTGTCCTCTCTAGGCGTTACCACACCATCCGCCCATCCAACGACATGTAGAGTATCCCCTAGCTGTGCCTTCAGCCCATGGAAATAGTTGATCTCGGCCCCGAGGGCCGTAACAAGTAAATTCCAGCCCTGTGCTTCCGTGTACTCGTGTAGTTCCTCGAGCTCGTGCGTTGTCTCTTTGCACATTGTATATTGTTTCTTTAAAATCTCACCTAGCTCTTCAAATTGGGAAGAAGAATGTTGCTGCTTCGGGGAAGAGTACTCTGTCATGGCCTTGAAGGTCAGTTTTAGATGTCGATCATGCGCCTCCAGACGACCCAGCACATCCTGCCATAGTTGTGTCCCCTCGTCCAATGCACCGCGCTCCTTATCCACGGCTGTCTTGCGCAATTCCAGAACTTGTACTTCCCCTTCCCACCAATCCTTAGCCATGGGCAGTGTTCTCCGCTCAGGCCGTAGCGAGAGGAATTCGAAACCGGAGATGTGTTGGCCAACGAGGGCACGAAGATCAGCATCTTGCGTCATGAGCCCTTCGACCTCGAGAACAGACACCTCGGGATAGTTCATGATATCGTGGATACGCCTGTCGCATTCGCTTAACGCACCTTTGTAACCGCTAAGCTCCGAGTCTCGGGTGCTTTTTGCCTCGGCGATCCTACTTTCCAGTCTAGTCTTTGTCCGCTTTAAATCGCGGAGTTTCTCCTCTAATTTGAAAATGTCCTCGCTTACGGCACGGTGCTTTTGCTCCATCTTCTCGATCTCATTCTTGAGCGGCTGGTCATGATCTGATTCGATGGCTTTCATCTCGGTGACGATGGAATTCCGCTTCGTCGACAAGTTGCGCAGCCTCGACAGGGCAGCTTTACGTTCCGCGAGGGCCGTCGCGATGTAAGCCTCTTCTTCGTTCTTCAAGTCGGACAACTGGCTCATGCAACGCGAAATTCCTACACGTGCCTCTCTCTTTGACAAGTGCCTCTTTTTAGGCTGGCGCACGGGGATAACATGTCCGTTCTGTGTGTCAGACACGGGCGTCCCCGAGCGCTGCGTAGAGTCATCATCATCATCGGGCGCCGTGTTGGCTAAGTGTTTCTCTAAGGCGTAGTCCTGAGCGTCCAGAAGCTGTTGAAGCTCCTGTTGCATTTGACGTTCGCGTCTCTCTATCAACTTGAAGCTTTGATCAACCTTAGCAGAAGGAGTTCGCTCGGTGTATGCTGGACGTGCCGAACGGGCGCTAAACATGTTCTCGAAAAAGGATAATTGAGAGCCGGGATGTGGATCACGATCTTCGGTAGTAAAGGACGGACGCCAGATCTCGGGCGCCTTCGTGTTTTGTTCGCGTGTCCGATATGTTCTCTTCCCTGCCCTATAATCGTGAATCGGATCTCCGGTGCTTCTAGGTGACCACGGTGGTTCTTGAAACGTTACAGACGCCTTCACTCTAGCATTGTCCCCCTTTCCTTGTACGTGTGCCGAGTTCTGGCCATTGCGTAGAACGCCGGGGCTACCCGGGTGACTGGGAGGTTCATGGGCCAACAGCGCATCCTCGGGGCGGGGAGATAATTGGGCGAGATGGTGTTCGTCGACGGGGCGCGAAGGAGGAGACGCATACTGGGGTAGAAGAGAAGACATTCCGCCGTCGCCAAGTCCAAGCTTGGAGAAGAGGTTTCCGGTAAAGCTCATGGTTTGCTCATGGCCCGCTTACGGGGTTGTGGGATAGTAAAATCGAGGATATCTCCGAGTCTTTTTAGGGGAGGCAGATCACATAGTTGCAGGAAGTGGAAAAGCAGTGGAAACAAGTTCCCAGACTCCGGGGAGTTTGTAAAAGTTAAAAGTTACGGAATGCAACGACGAATATATGATGACTATCGTTTAAAGTTACGTAGCAGAATTCCTACACAACGGATGATAAAGTGTGTACACGAAATGGTTTGCAGGCAGCATTACGCGGTCGGCCGAAGGTGCGTCTAAAAGAAGAGCATCTTCAGTACAGGCAAGGTAGGGTAGCTTAGCTACCTAGGTATGGTACATAGATACACTAATCTAGAGAACACCTTTGAACATCAGCAGGTCCGGAGTACTGCCCGAGCAGGGAAGCACAATGATATCAGCAGGGAGGGCTTATCGATAAGACGGGGCAGAGCCGGGGTGTTCCTAGTCGTAGTTGGACTCACGAGTTTCCGGCAGGTGAGCTGCTCAGCTGGGTCAGAAGGTACGTGCTTCTGGTATTGTGTGGTGGATATGTGGTTCCTTACCAAGCTAAAAGCGGATAGTTCCGAGGGAAATCGACTTGGCCGGTCTGGGCATTTAGGTACGCAGTTAACTTCTTACTTAGTAAGTCTTAATAGGTAGATACCTAACGATAGATACGTATGTACGGAGTAGGCAGCCTACTATACAATCATGGCAAAAGTTTCTCGATATTTCTTAGGTAAGTGCTTACATATTCTACCGCCAATTAACAACCGTGGAAGGCCTGTTCTATAGGTACATGTAGGAATAAAACGTACCTATTCATGGAGAGTCAACTTCGGTACCTTATCTAACAGGAGGTAGAGGCAAGGAAGACCCCGAGCAGACCTCAGGCCACATATATACATGGAGACGAATTATACCCATCTATAAGGCACCTTAGGTATATTAACCACGCCGAACCAACCAACCAACCAAGTCCGACCGGCCCCAGCTATTTAGGCGAGAATCTACAACTCCTCCTTCTCCATGGTCTAGACTTTGACGGTACCAAGGTAGGTAGAGAAAAAGGACCGCCCCGATGTTATTTGAAAGTACTGTGGGTGTAGGAGGATAGGTGTAGGTAACCTGAGAAAAAAAAAAAAAAAAAGGCAAACTACACATCAATCAATTCCATCAATCCATCAATCCATCAATCAGAGAACGGCTATCTACCTAGCTATTTATATATATATATATGCGTGTGTATAACTTTGGCATTCGTACTCCACGCCGCGTAGCACCATGGGTCCTGACTACTCTTAAGATGGTTTCGGTGTCACCTACTGTCATGACACGGAAACGCACATGCATGAATGTATGTACTACGTATGTGTGATTGTAGGTCGGGTATCTAGCACAATTGGCGATGGTACCCACGGTGAGCAAACACTCGTCCCAGCGTCCCAGCGTCCCAGCGTGAATCTCGGTGTTAGTCTGAGGGATACCCCCGACGACACCGCTATTATTCCGACTACCTAACCCGATCTCATTCACCACTTGTCTCGATAAATAGCAGACAGAGGTGCTCACCTTCGTTTATCACTCTCTCCGATGTACGTCTCTCATGCCAACTCCAATTGCGCTCTACCTTCAACATCAATGCTAACATCCAGAGCAGGAGCTACTCGGTTGTAGGTACCTCTCCTTCCTCGAAACCAACCTACTGTCTTGATATATCGAAGAAGGTCAATTGCCTCCGCCTTCGATCTCGATAGATACCTACTACCTCTTAACCGAGAGGTCTTTGTCCAGCCTCCACAAGTCGTACCAATCTGCTGTGCTCTAGTGCACCGCTTCAGTACCTCCCACCCTCTCGAGTACCCCATCTCGCCGGTCACCAGCTCGCCACCAAGTTAGCATGCGCCCTGCCGTGTTTTCTGCCATTTTTGGCCTCGCTGCGGCTCTCCCAGGCCAGGTAGCCGAGCGACAGGTACGCCAGTCATAAGCCAGGCACCAACACCAACCTATTCCTATTCTTTTCCCTCACCCGTAAACATATAATATATATATCGCCGCCACTACGCATTTATTAACCGTCTCATAGGTTGCAACCTCGACCGTCACCGCCGCCGCCCACCCCTTGACCTTCCATGCTCTCGCCCGCCTCGCTCCCACGGCGACACCGCTAAGCTACGGCGACCCCCCCAGCCCAAGCAGGGTTCCCACCGGCCTCCACAACGCCGCAAACCCCAGTTGCGCATCGGCTTGCCTATCTCTCCCCCCGACAGCAAACCAGACTTCCACCAGCGTCCCCCCTACTACCACCACCGTCTCAACCACCATCTGCACCATCATCCAAGGACAATACCCCATCTCCACGCTGCCGGCCTTCTGCCGCCCGACGCTCTTCGCCAACGCGCCGGCCCTCGCGTCACCCGCGGACCCGCAGGCCGCGCGCCCCACCGCCATCGTCACCATGTCCGCCAACAGCGTCCCGGACAAGGTCAGCTGCTGCGGCGAGTGCGCCACGTACTACAACTGCTTCGCCTGGCGCTTCGTGCCCGCCTACGTCGACGCCCCCTCCGCCCGCCTGCCCGGCGGCTTCGACCCCTGGCGCCACGGCAACTGCGAGATCGCGTACTACACCGGGAACAACAGAGACCAGGACGGCAACATCGCGTTAGCAGCGAAAGACGGCATCCCGCGCGTCTGCCCCAACGGCCAGCTGCGCGACGTGCTCAACGGCACGGTGAACCCGGACGGCGGCGACGGCAGCGATCCGTGGCGGGACGGCCTGTTCTACAATGGCTGGAACAGCGGCGCTTGCGCGGCGGACCTCGGGGACCTCGTGTTTCTCGCCGGCCGGGACCCGGGCATCGGCGGCGAGAGCGGGCTCTGTCGAGTGTAGACTAAATAGGTAGATAGGTATACCTAATACCGTGCAAAAAGAAGGACGAATCTGCGGGCGCGCTACGTTGGTGCTTTACCGAGCCTATCCTGGCGAGCGAGTCGAGTGAGTGAATTCCGCGCTAGCTATGTAGCTTACCTAGCTATTTACCTACCTACCTACATTAGGGCGTGTTCCAAAGACCAATTGTACGACACTACGGAGTACTATCTACTGTATAACTGGGTGGGACTACCTACCTACCTAACCTAGTCTAATTGGGGCGTTTCGCTTTTCAACACAGGGTACGCTCTTGCGCAATACGGTGTTGTGTCATTGGGAAAACAGCAGAATTAGCGAAAAGAAAAAGAAAAAAAGGAAATACAAAGAAAGGAAAGGAAAAGAAAAGAAATACTATACCCCACAGATCCACGATGTAAGAGTTCCAATTCTTGCCGCGGCGTGAAGCAAAGGTGACACGCACCCCCCTACGCGCACCTATACACCAACGACACCGATCTGAAGCAAGCTAAATAGACAAGTAAATTTCAAGTGGCGGCCAGATACGATCTGTTGCCCGCCCTCTCTATCTCGCCTCAACATAACCCATTCACGCCCCGACTAGCAGTAGCGGACGGACATAAGAACAGGAGCAGGAATCCCAACGCGAGCGAGCGAAGAACCGGACTGGCCAAGGAGCCGAACGAAGCGGGTTGCTTCCCTGGACTACCTACCTATCCAGTTACATCATAAGCGCCACTGCCTCGCAGCTTCACACAACGCAGCACGATTAGTCCCGCGCTGCGGGAGAGGAAGGGAGTGTTACGCGCGGCGCCGGACGCGGACCGGCTCATGGTGACGACGATATAATCTACTCTACCTACTATATCGCATTATATACATTACGCATATGCACGATCGCAGCGGCTATGGCGACAATAGCACTGATGAGCACACTAACAATAACAATGACATGACGAGCAGCGAGCCGAGACGGCCAGCCAGCCACGTGTAAATTGGCTAGTGGAAATATCGACTCGTCTCTACAGACTTAATCTAACCACCGTAATGCTATGTATATGTAGGAGCTACTGTAGGTCGTGCGCGAGGAATCGGGTTCGAAGCCCTTCGGTGCCGGCCTATCGGAGGCGCCGTATGGGCGCACCGGAGCCATACGATAGGGGAGCAACCGATGGATAGTTTGGGTCGAATGGCGCAACCTCGCAGCTAGAGCGGATGACCGACTGGTTCATTGCTTTATAGTACATATGCGAGCAACGACCCGGCTTGACCTGACCCGCCGAAGACGGCTAGACGCGACCATCCGAGGCGCCTACTTAGTTAGCGGCGCTGCAAGGGGAGATGCAATGCATGAAGTACGGAGGGAGATAGCCTATAGGTCATTCATTCGCCACATGCCCTTTTCTTTTCTTTGCCGCGTTGTGTCATTTGGAATTTAGTTAGTGTAGGCATGCTAGATTCAGAACTTTCTAATAGCCTAATAGGTGTTTGTGTGTTTTATCTTCTCTTCTCTTCTCTCATCTTGTCTATTCCTTTCTTTTTTCTTTCTACTACTTTCCATTGCTGACAAGGGACTGACTGCCCCCCGAGACGCCGACGAGACGGTCTCGATCAGAACGGAGAAGGGAGAAATAGGGTACTCATAATAACGAGAGCATTGAATTGAGAGAAAGTGGGCAGGAAATTCGAGTCCACTGGAAAATGGCGACGGTCGGAAGAATGGGTCTCACGGCTCGGGTGCTCCCCCAGATGACGTTGGGAACCGGAACCCGGGGTGATCTGACTGCCCCGCCCTCCCCCTTATCCACATCCATGACCCCGGCCGAGCGCGCCCATGAGCGCTTCAGGCTCGGCGGCAATGCCATCGTGACGGGCGGCGCGGGGGACCTCGGGTTCACTGTGAGCAAGGCCCTGCTGGAGCACGGAGTGCAGGGCCTCATGATCTTCGACGTGGACCCGGCAGAGGCCGAGGCTAAGGTCTCCGTGCTGGAGAAGGAGTTCCCAGATGTTAGGATCCGGTTCTTAAAGGTCGATATCACGGATGAGGCGGCTGTCGACGCCGCTGTCACGCAGACCGTGTCACTCCTCGGCCCCGTAACAACGCTGCTCAATTTTGCCGGCATGGTGTGCTGCGAGCATGCGCTTGATTTAATGTCCAAGGATTGGAACCGAGTGCTAAGTGTAAATACGATTGGCGCGTTCTTCGTGGCGCGCGCCGTGGCAAGACATATGATCGTGCATAAGACAGGAGGCAGCATGATTTTTGTCGCTAGCATCTCGGCACACCAGGTAAACTTCCCCCAGCCCCAAGCGCCGTATAACGTCTCCAAGGCCGGTGTAAAGGCCATGGCTCGGTCCCTGGCGGGGGAATGGGCACGCTACGGTATTCGGGTGAATAGCATATCGCCTGGGTATATGGATACAATTCTAAACGAGGGCGATGGCCTTGAGGAGGCGAGAAGAATTTGGCTTAGTCGACATCCATTGGGGCGCATGGGACAGCCCGATGAGCTATCTGGCGTCGTGGTCATGCTCGCGAGTCGAGCTGGTAGCTACTTTAATGGGTCTGATCGTGAGTCTCCCCGAGCCGGCTCTGTTTTCCTCTATTTCTAGCATAGATCGGCTAAGAAACGGCCGTGGGTAGCGGGTGTATCATCACACCACACCATATTTGCTTCTACTGGAACCTCAGATTACGGATCACGCTGACTGAAGATTGGTATAGTTCTAGTAGATGGAGGGCAAACCCTGTTCACGTGATAGGCCTATAGAAGGCAGCGCAATCCTCTGGTAAGGTAAAATGGTCGATGAAAAGGGGGGGGTAATGGTAGTAGTCTGACGTTTACTTGCGGGCCTCGGCCTTCCTTTCGCGAATCGCCGTGCTGCTTATTTTAGTCGCAAAGTCCTTTTTCGTCTTTGTAGGGCCATCGATGCTATCTCCGGCGTCGAGCACGTCTACTTCGAAAATCTCGAGTTCGTGCCAACCAAGTTCTCTACGTCGCGCATTCACGGCATCACCCCCGGATCGCGTCTCTCCAGATACTACGAGTACATCCATTTCTTCTTCGGCGGTGGTGGGCCCGAAAGCATCTTGTAGTACGACGCAGTGAACCTCAATTGCGCCATCCCGAAATCTAGCAATCACCTTATCATCTTTCTTCGTGACGTCTGGGTTTCCCCAGCCACTTTTGGAGAGTTGAAGTATCGAGGCCAGAAATTCGATGACGTTTGTAACGCGTAGATCCCATGGCTGCACGAATTCTGCATATTTTTTCCGTTTTAGTAGGTCATCACCGGTGATGCCGATAATGAAACGCGCAGGGACTGCTGTAGGCTTGTCCGGCACGTTAAGCAATATAGTAGCGGCGGTCAATAGTAGTTTGTGGCCGGCATGTAGATGATCGAATGTGCCGCCAAGACAGACGACAGAATGAGTTTTTGTTTGTGTGGGCGACGGCGAGTTCTCAGTGAAAGCGAGCCCGCTTTCAACAACGATGAGTTGGTCTTGCCTCAGCGTCTGAATGTGCTCATATATTTTTAAATATGAAGAGAAAAGCCCATAGCCCGGTTCGCTGTTCACATGAAAGATCTGTTTCCAGGGGTGGTAAGCCGAGGCAAATGTGGGCAGGTCAACGATGACAGTATTATTAACATTAATGGCCGGGCGATAATCCTGTGGCGGAGGTTTTGACGGATCATGGTCAATGAAAACTACGCGGACGTCGATTGACTCGGGCCCGGCGTGCATCTCACTCGGGACCGAGAGCTGAGCACAGACGATGGCCACAATGCTGTAGACGCGGGCAAGAACAGACTGGGCGGTGGGCCATGAGAGGGACCTTTCACGGGGGTCTGAGCCCCCGGGGGTGAGGATTGGCAAGGCGATGCCAACGAAAAGGGTTGAGCCTCTCTCGCTATGGTCTTCTTCATTCTTTAGTTTTGTTATGGCAGCTTTGATGGGGGGCTCATAGGCAGCAATCAGAGCCGCATGGTCTGCTGGATGTGGTGGTGGGGGGAGGAGTAATAACGAGGGGAGCTGATACTGATAGCGATGTTGCTGCTGCTGTCGCTGCTGCTGATGTTGCTCATGTTGCTGCTCATGCTGCCGACGGTTATCATGATGTCCCTCCATGGTTGATGGAGTGATTGATTGAGCGATGGATCGAGCGATGGATCGAGCGATTGATTGATAGCAGATTCGGGGCTCTCGGGACCCTCGGAATCCTTCATCCGGGGGAGGGAAAGATGTGAACAAAGTGGCTGATGGGTGATAGGTCAGGGTGAGAAGTCCAAGGTGGTTGAAGATGAGATGAGACTCATCCCTCGGCAAAATGGACGCTAAAGTGGGACGGACAAGGTGAAGAAGGTGACGTGAGATGAGCGAGGCCCGCTATAGGCCAGGCCTGCCCACGCCTACCCACGCCTACCTAGGTGGACCTCTAATAGGTACCTAGTGGTAAATTCACATGTTAGGCGCATAAGTCGCTACCTAGGTACCTGTAACTGCGAGCCGACTCGGTGCGCGCAGCGAACTACAGCTACCTATTGCGCCGAATAGAATATTCAACATGCGCCGTCTACGTTGAACATTGCATGTCAAGCTCCTATCCCTGCTTAGGTAGTTTCTAAGTTAGATTTTTATTCCAACGCGAGATGCGAGGCTCATGTTATCGCCCGCATTGTCAGTGAAAGGTTTCCCGCCTGAGCAGAACGGTTCTTGCCAGATGGCGACGTGTGCACTTGAGAAATCATACGAGGTCAGGTGTATTCGTGCATCAAGAGGAAATACACGCAGAAACCCCACGGCCACGAGAGGTGTAAGTCCTTCCTTTCTTTCTTTCTATTAGAAAAATCAACAACAGGTCTAGCCGTCGCAAGAGCTCTCGAAAGCCTCTTGCCACGCTGCGTCTCTCTAGATTCTCCGAAAGACCTCTGAGGATCTTTCGGCGACCGTATTACTATCCAACCCCAGAGAAAACGATCCTTCCGGCGTCCCAGTGCGGAAGGGTTCTATAACTTCAGATAGTCATAACCTGGAAGGATACACAGTGAGGCCAGAAGGTGGGGTGAACTTGCACACCCCTCAAAAGATGCCCCGCACTCCCCCCCAAAAAATGATGCGTCTAAGGTCGTCCAATATTCATGTAAAGGGCATAAAACGATCACGCCACAAGTTGAGGCGCCGCTCGATGCGGGGGAATAGATTCTCCACACAAAATGGGATGAGATCTTTAGCGTGAACACCCCAGAAAAGCCACAGACAAACAAGCGCGACGCCCTTCATCTCATTCGCAACCTACTCACATGTATATACTATACATAAGAGCTGGATCGATAGGGCGCTAATCCCGGCAGGAGCTTTGAGGGTGACGATGGAGATGAGAGCATGGTTAGAGGGTCAGAAATGGCCGTTGTCCGTCGTGAGCTGTGAGAGCTGTGAGTGCCGTGAGAGGGCTAGTAAGTGTGGTCTTTTTATTATTTATACGTGCACGTACGTAGTGTAGGGTACGTACCTCCTACGTAGGCTCACCGAGAGACATTGGAAGCCAACTGTTGGCTATTTGCGCCGGTGAGCTTAGCACTCCAACTCACAAATAGTGCGAATGACGGGAAAATGAGTCGAGGGGGACGGCCGCTCTAGAGTTACCCCTATTATATTGAACTTTTTCTTACCAAACACGCGCTCCGTTTACGACCCTCTCCTCCCATACAATACAGTCACTGTAAATAGGCTGGAGCCCTGCGCGATATAGACTCGAATTACTAGGTACCTAGAGGTAGAATGTAGTTGCTAATGTACATACTCCATATTATACCCCTCCCATATCGCATCTCACCCAACTCTCTCGATTAGTGCGGCGTACACTGCCTACTGCCTTTCATCACTGCTTCCGGTTTCGACTCAAGCCCACCCCCAATTGGTTACCGTGATGAGTTACTACGGCCGGCACAGATCCAGTGCCGGTCGATGTATGTTATAATACTTAGTGTAGGGGTCCAATGAACACTTGTTGTTGTGCAGGGAGCCTATACTAACAGAGCTCTTCTTTGTTCTAGGGGTGTAACAATGTAGGCATTGCCATATATCACCGGGCTGTATTGTCCTGTACAGCGTCCATCACAACGCGGATAACGGCCGGCTTCTGGACGGCAATGCATGGCATTCGGCCTTCCGAAGCCGCTGTCGACGGGCCTCTCCTCCGAGTAACCAGGGCTCGAGGCCGAGGTCCTAGTCGTGATTGGTGATGTCGTAGTCAATTCTATAGTGCGCCTAGGGGGTCTCGGCTTGTCGACCGGATACAAGGGGTCAGTGCTTGTCACACCTCTAGAACAAAGAGGTGTTCTGTATATTAGTAATGAACATTAGCATAGATCGTGAGGCTCTCTGCACAACCACAAGTGTTCATTACACCCCTATCCCAAGGATTATGACAGCGTTCGCTCCAGCTTGTCTTGAGCTGCTATAGTACTAGTTGAACTAACAGACTTGCGATGGGTCAAAGTCGTTACGCATAACGACACCATCCGCGCTATTCGCTAGATAGTGCGAGTGATTCCGTTGAAGCAGAAGATGCTGTAGACGTGGTGCTAACATATGCGTCCGTTTCTCAGATTCCTTGAATTCCCCGGTACAGGAGCTAATAGTTAATCAACGTACACCGGAGGTGCATAACCACATAACGTGATTCTTGCCACAATAGGCACACCTGGGGTTATCCGTGCACGTCCGGGTATCGTGTACTTCAGCGGTGTATTCTATGGAACATGAGCTACCACGATAATGCCCTGGCATTGGGCATTCGTTTTACATATATAGCCCGTAACAGATAAAGGGTACAGGTAATCCACGCAGGCTAAACGGCCTATCGAGATATTAGAACACCGTGTAGCTCTCGAAGGGTAAGGGTAACTTACGTGACTGCCTAGGACCCGCCGTCGAGTAATTATCATCGTACCCTCGCCCCAAGTAGAATGCCACATAGAACTTGAGACGCTAGTATCTGCTGAACTTGGAACGGGTGTATGATTCATATCGCGCTATCTAAAATTATAATCAACAATAACCTGCGACAGCCACTGCCACTGCTATTTTGTATCTAGCACCAAACGTGAAGGCATGCCTACTACGGTAGTATTTAGTTAGAAGTTCTGGACCTGAGCTGCCTAGGTTATCAGCAAAGAAAGGGTTGAGAAGAGAGGGGCTGGCGGCGCCGACGTCGCTGGGGTCGAGGAGGGGACTCTGTCATGGAAAACGTCAAACAGTGGTTGACTTTGGGTTAAATCTCTGCTGGCTCCCCTGCCCAGCCGACCGCAGAACTGTGCATTGAAAATTTCGCAACTATTAGATTTAAGAGGCGACCCCGATAATACTTAACAAAGGAGTAAGAACCTGTCCGGACCGTGCAGCCCTCTGGTCCAGCTAGCCACGAAAGCAATTAATAATAATAAAAAATGTTACAGCTGTCGGATTCGAAGGATGATCCTAATACTCTAGGGGAGGGGAGTGGTTCCCATTTATCTAGGTATTCATTCGCTGATCTGCTGGTGACTGGCGACCGCGAACCTAGTTTGGAGTCCGGGACGGGGCGGTTTCGGTGGTTTCGGCGCCGGCTGGGTTGCAATGTAGTCGGACTCGGTAGGTCAGTCGACAGACCGGCGTTGTTAACCAGGGCTGATAATACAAACTTGAATATTGATTCTATTATTTGTATTAATAATGATAAAAACCTTTGTTTTATTGAACTTGACATCACAAAGATATTCAGCAAAATCCCTATTAGATGTAGGCACCTAGGTTAGATAATTGTCTGGGCTCGTGGAATGGTTAGCATAGACCTCTAGAATTTGTTACTTTATGCGTAACATCTGTCTCCAAAGGGAAACCTACCACCCCTTTCCTCACTGCGCTGCCATAACCCCGATAGAAATTCACTTTTAACTACCCGTAAGGAAATCAGTTCGTAGATGAATCGTTCTCTTATATTTATTATATAGGTATATTAGGCAATTAGAAACCGACGGTATCGGGACAGGAACGTGACAGGAAGCTGAGTCACACGTACATCCACAGTTAAGAGCATTAGTTAAAAAGGCGTAGAATAGAACATCAAATAAAGAGCCAATTGTTTCTAAATGTGTACGTCCTGTCTAACTACCCTACTCCGTACCGTAGATAAAAATACGAGTCGTGGATTTTGAGCCTTTAGAAACTTTACCTACCTACATGACCGACCTATTGTAGGCACCTTTCCTAGGTACGTACCATACCTAGATTACTTATAGGTTATAAGACTGGCGGAAGTGCTTCTTTGGTGCCCAACCAGATACCTGAGCTAGCCGAATAGTGGGTACCCTCCCTAGCTTTAAGAGAGAGGAAGAGAGAGGTACCTGCTTGTAGGCAGAACCTAGGTAGTGTGTACGTAGCGCAGCCAGGTACCTGCTATACGGAGGACCTACCTGGTGAGGTACTGCCTAGGCCCCCGGTAAGGGTCCAAAAAGGTACATTCTTAAATGACATCCCAGGTACCTCTTCCCCCCTACCCCCTACACCCCTACACCCACTCCTCCACATCCAGCCCAGCCCAGCGCATCGCATCGCCAGCCCCTCCAGACACAAACCGCCTCTGGTTTCTGTTGCGTTATAGCGCCGGCGGCATCATTCCCAGCATTCCCAGCATTCGCGGGAGCGAGAGCGAGCGAGAAAGCGACCGCGAATCTAATCATTTTGCCATTGCGAGAGTCACTGTGCCCATTACCATTTGCGTTAGCGACAGTAATCCGAGCCCGACCGAGACCGACTCGAGTCTACCCTGCGCCCCTAGGTATCCCTCTTACCTAACGCCGCACGCCGCACCTCTACCGTCGTGCTATCATCACCACATCTGCGTAGTCCTTGTTCTTCCTCTTCAACCTTCGTTTTGATCCCGAACCCCATACACCCGACCCTGCGCTAGCAGCTCGCTCCACCGGATTGGACTCTAGGCGCAGCAAGCCACTGCGCTTTCATACACCCACCTCGCCTCATTTGCATGGTTCTTAAGCTGTACTCTCGGCTACCTATATTTTAATATTATCAAGAAACAACAGCATCAAGGGGGCGACTTTGGGATCAGGACAAGTCGTTCTTCTTCACCCTACTCAACCAGCAACACCGCTCGGCGGGCCAGACCAGAGCGCAAGCTAGCAGGCGAGTAGGCGAAGCTATCGGTCGGTCATTGATTCAGTCCGTTGTTCACCCTTCTACTTCACTTTGTCATCGCTTTAGTTTTTTGTCCTCACACTCGGCCCGGATCCACAACAGACAATTCCCAACTTCTGGCTAGGGGAAAGAGAACATCTGGGTAGTTAACTAGAGGCCTCCTAGCAGGAATCCTCCGACTAGGCGATCTAAACCTCCGGCGACTCGACGCGACCACATAGATATCTACTCACGGGTACTTCGCCCACCAGCGCCTCCACCCCCCACAGCTCTGCCCTAGTCTCCATAGCATTTGCCATCTAGATAGATTATATCCGCATATCTCTTATATACTGTATCCAATATGAATCCGCCGGGGCAGTACGGAGCCGCCCCAAGACGGCCCAACAACACTTATGGCCAGCAAGTATCCGACGAGCTCCATATCCCCTCCAACCCTATGAACCATCCCGCTGCTGGCCAGATATCCCCACGAGACTTCACGACTGCACCTGGCCCTCAGATCAAGCTCGACCAACCCTCATCTCAGCCCGGCCATCCACCCCAATACCAGTCCTCCACTGTTCCCGGTGTTCTCCAACCTGGCCGTCCTGGTGGGATGAGCACAAACCCCGCTCCTCCCTTGTCTAGCATACCCGGTTCTATACAACACTCGCCGAGCGAATACGCCTCGCCTTCTAAGCCTCCGTCGCTGAGTATGTCGCATACCTACGCAAGATCAAGCCCTGCCGACCCTTACGATACCTCTACGCCCACCACCTACACCCCCTACACGCCCACAACGCCGGGGGGCTCGGCAATTCCCGGTCAATCTCAATACATGTCGCCTCAAGATCCCAAATACACCGCTCCTGGGTCCCACAGGAGCATTTCGAACACGCCGCTCGGCCTCGCCGATATTAGGCCGCGCGCCGACTCGAGCCTATCAGACAGCCAGCCTGGTACTATGGGATATGAACTCGCCAACTCACAGCCGTCGACAAGTAACTATTTGGCCCCTTGGGCTCTTTACGCCTTTGACTGGTGCAAATGGAAGCCCCAAGGCAAAAGCGCGGGCAAGGTCGCCGTCGGCAGCTACCTCGAAGATGGACATAACTTTGTATGTTCTACAAGTCCACCCCTTCGACATCCCTTCGTGATAAGGTCTTATTCGTCCGTCATGAGGACCGCACAAACTAACACGTCTCGCCTCAGATACAAATTCTCGATACCCAGATCATAAATACACCCTCTGATATATATACCCCTGGTTCTCCCAAAAACAGTCTCGAGTTTACCAAGATTGCGGAAGCGACCCATTCGTATCCCGTCACGCGCTTGTTATGGGAACCTCAGTCGTCTCAAAAACAGTCAACCGATTTATTAGCAACCTCTGGTGACCATCTAAGACTTTGGTCCCTCCCCTCGGACCCGCAGCCGACGCATTCCAATTCGATAAACAAGTCTGCGCTGGGCGCTCCCATCACAAAATTGACCCCGTTAGCATTGTTGTCAAATTCGAAGACACCCGATCATACAGCCCCATTGACCTCGTTGGATTGGAATACCGTCTCCCCGAGTCTCATCATTACCTCTAGCATCGATACCACCTGCACCATCTGGGATATACCTTCTCTGACTGCCAAGACGCAACTGATCGCCCACGATAAAGAGGTCTACGACGTTCGGTTCTGCGCCAATAGTGTGGACGTCTTTGTTAGCTGTGGGCAGGATGGTAGCGTGCGCATGTTTGACCTCCGAAGCTTAGAGCACAGCACTATTATTTACGAACCTACAGCCAAAGACGATAGAGGTGAGTTTTGTTGGCTTTGTGGAACGCCTTTCTCTTACTTATCACGCATACAGACGCCAATGGCGGCAGGATAAGCCCTACGCTAGCCCAGCAGACCATGACGATTGCACCTCCACTCTTGAGGCTCGCCACTTCACCACATGACACCCATCTCCTAGCAACATTCGCTCAAGATTCCAACGTCATCCGCATACTAGACGTCCGGCAACCCGGACAAGCTTTGTTAGAGTTACGCGGACACGGAGGAGCAGTCAACTCAGTAGAGTGGTCGCCGGGAAGGAGAGGGTTGGTTGCGTCCGGAGGAGATGATTGCCAAGTATTGTTATGGGACCTTATGACCAGTACCCCAACGACTGGACCTTCATCCAACGGTGGCGGGGGTACAGATAAGCACATCACCCCTGTGGCTAGCTGGAATTGCGACTACGAAGTTGGTAACCTGGGCTGGGCTCCTCCACTCGACAACAACGATGGTGCAGGAGACTGGCTTGGCGTTAGTGGCGGGCGCGGCGTCTGGGGGGTCAAGGTCTGAGAAAACCGAGCTTTTAAACGGGATTACGATGCTGCTTGAAAGGGATAGGTTTGCGAAGGCAAAAATCACGGTTCCTTCTCACCATCTACAGCTACACCTACAGGAATCAAACTGTAGCTGACACATCCAAGTCATGGGCAGATCTTCGCATGCTAGTATAGAGCGTCAGATCGACGTACTTACAATGGTGAGCATGCATGGGGATATCCGGAAGCAGTCGTTAGTTTGAGAACCGGACCAAAAGCTGGAGACTCCAGAACTTCGCACGGCGCTGATAGGAAGAATCGATACAGTCGTTGTCAGCATGGGCCGGCGCGTCTCGAGCAACACGAATTTTATACCGCCAGACACGTATAGCTGTTTCTCCTCTGAAGCATACAAGAATATAGCCGTGGTGGTTTGGCTGGTTAGCTGGCGCTAGTGGAGAAATGGAAGATAGGAGAAGTAAGCGATGTGCTTGAGGTATGCTTATTATAACAATAGTCATTTGGTGGTCAAAAATTCAAAGTTTGGCTATTTATTATCCCTCGAGGGCAGGGCCCGTCTTGTGTCTCGTGTTTCTCCCTCCGTCTCCCCCCCCCTTTTTTTTTCCCCCGAACGATGAGAAGCATGTTATGACGGATATCGGGGGAAGGTTGCGATATATAAGATTATTACCGCGCTTAGCCGCGTCCTTCCCTCCGGATCTGCCAAAGTGACGCAGGATCAACGACTTGGCAGGGCAACTCTAGATGGTAGATCGCATCTCCGTGACATGCTATGTACTCTTGGATATGCTCCTGCTTTAGTTGAAGCTCGGGGCGACGCAGCCGTGAGGCGGCGCACTGCCACGATTGAACAACAGGAGAAGTCAGCTCTAGATCCCACGTTCCGCGCCAAGTGACCGAGGGTCTGTCTCTATCTATACGATATATAAAAGCACAGGCATGTGACTTTCCACCGTTCCAAAGCACAAATGTGTGTAGCTCAGGCATCTTCTGCACAAGGACACCGGCTCGGCATAACAAAGTCTCGATCTGCCCGCGGTCTTTCCAGACCCGCAGGAGCTGCGATGTGAGCGCTATAGATTGCAGATGCCACCAGCTCCACGTCGGCTGACAGTGTCGAAGGAGGTCGTCAGCATCGACCATGAAGGAGATAGCTAGGTGCTGTAAGCTACGACTCTTAGATGCAAAAAATGCGCTGAGCCGTGCGTTAGTATTAAACTGATAGACCCAGGATAAGTAGTTTCGCCCTATGAGGAACGACTTGTAGAATCTGTAAGAGTCCTCGAATACTATCAATCTGCGAAGAGTATCCGGCAGGTTATCCCGCATCGCATTGAAAAGCCCTAATATCTCTACACATCAGTAGCGGGTAATTAGGACGTAATTATTTAGCATGGTGAGAACAAGGAATTCGCAATCCCCTGCTCCCTGGGGTGGATGCGTACGTTCATCATGAGTCTGTCTGTCCGAAGTTTCATACGGCACCCAGGGCTCATAGCACAGATGCTCTAGACGGCTAAGGCTTCTCAATAACAAGCCCAACCCATATTCCGCAATACAACGCCGAAGTTGTCGACGAATAATGAGGCTAGTGACCGCCCCGACCTGAGGCAACACTTGGCGGAAGCGTAAGTGGATAGGCCGGAAGAGTCGGAGCATAGCGATTCTCGGAGGAGATCTAACCTGTGAGCCTAAAGACCAGCCATGCGGCGGGTCATGGAAGAGAATCCTCTCCCCCCACAAATCCGGCTCCGTGCCCTTTGCGTACTGGACGTAGTCGGAGGACAGGTAGAAGTTCTTGCACCAATGCTCGCAGTCGCTGCAGGAGTACACGTTGATCTCCAGCGCCAAGCTGCCCGCCGGGTCCCAGGTGCTGAGAATCGAAAACAGCCTCCATATCGCCTTGCTGACGATGCACCTGATCGGGACGGGCCGCGAGGCCCGCGGCGCGCAGCACGTGGACTTGTAGGGCGGGAGTTCGACGTCGAGGCAGAGGTGGTGGATCAGGGCTTGTTTCCGCGGCGACGCGATACGCGCGAAGTCGTCGAGGCACGGCACGCGCAGGCAGAGCTTGTGGAAATTGGCCGCCTCGATGACGTGCTGCCATTCCCGGCACACGGCCGCGGAAGAGCCCCAGCCGCGGTGCCCCTGGTGTGCGATCTCCTCCAGGATCAGGAGGCGGACTTCGGCGGGGAGAGACGGCCACGGCAGAGCTTCTGATTTTGCCACGCTGCGGGTTCTTATTCTGCGAGCTGCCATTCTGCGGGGCTTATGAGAGTCTAGAGAGCGTAGCAGGCGGGCGCCGGACACGGACCCGGTGTCAGCGGGTCGTCGGGTATATTAAAGAGCCATTTGAGTTGGGATTACGGGATTAGGCTTCGTCGAGCCTGTCTTTTCTAGGCACAGCATGTATCCTGGCGGTATCATATATAGAAGCCCCTGCAGAATGCGGGCTTTAGCATCATCGTATAGCACGTAATGAGTATTATGCAGCAGATGCTGCCTAGGTATAATACCTGGTGATATGTCCATTAAAGATACGGTAGACATTAACAGACACGGTCACTCGGATTTGCCGTAAAACCTAATTCTAGATGCCAGGGTTAAACTACAAGGTTAGTTTCGGGTGTAGACAAGAACGCATATGAAAAGTATCAAGATCTGGCAAGATCACTTAGCGGGAATCAACTGTTTGTGCTACGGTCTCGCGAGCAGAAAATAGCATTTGGACGGTCTACTGTCTAAACGTTGTCATCCTATCCTTTGGCCAAACCGGCGAAACACTGTTTTGACGGTTCCTCGGCCCCGACTTAAAAGGTGAGTAACACAGTATAGAACGAGTAATTATAAGAAGGGTGAAACATACACAGTGCCGGAAGAGCTACCTTTATTTCTATCCCTTGCTTAAAGCATTCGAGAGGCCGGGGTTGGTCTTCCCTTTGGAGCAGGCTTGGTGGGATATATCGAATTACGGAACATGATCATTTGGCCGCGCGTGGAGTTGGGCGCCTCTCCCGGTTGACCGGGAGAGAAGGGACGGAGCCGGGACAGGTAAGTGGGAACTATCTGGTTCCATCCCCGCACCACCCCATAGCTAAACGCCGTAGAGTCACCCGGTCGAGTGCTGATTAGCCGTATAATATAGCACCTTACATTAAGCGCCCTAAGCACGGACGAATGGGCTTGGAGTCACGGTCCATGGTCAAACTCCCAGGCGCGCCTATATCCCGTATGAAGGATTGACAGAAGGTAGTGGAGCACGAACCAATGATAATTATATACCCTAGGATTTAAGCTTTCTTTCTTCGATTTGTCTTTGCGCTTGCGGGGTTTTCTTCTTGTCTAGGCAACGGCGATTTGCGTCCCGATAGCGAACATTCTAATTACAGGGTGGTGTATTAGCGTGATGTGTCATGGAATAAACAAATACTCTATCCATAGAAATTCTCTCAAATCCATCTATCTCTGGATTGTGTTTAGGCGGTATGGTTGCTCTACACATTTTTGTCACAACACTTGGTCATTTACGTTTACCTTTTTGTGTGACGATCCCGTACTCAAAGCTTTAAATCTCAGAAATAGAAGGATGTTGTAGTGTTGCTTATTTTATTAATGCTCGTATTTATTAATTGATCCTGACATTTACCCTAGCTAACCTCCACGTATAAATAAATGGATTGACGTGGCTTGTACATAAGGCGGCGAGACATCTGAATAATTATAAGTTTCGCATGACTGGAAAGAGTTCCGATAAAGGGCCCAGATTACCAATTCACTTCTGATACTACGTCAAAATCCCGTACCAAAGTCAGTTCTACTAGCATCATAAATATCGTCTACAAGTGAGGCAGACCTTGTCGATGCCGAGATAATTACTCGGGCCTTCGTCCTCGCCGGAGTACCTACCCTGTAATACTGTGCTGGGACCTTGCACCTGAGGTTTCGGTTACCCAGCCACAGTTCTTAGCTATCAAGCCACACACGGCGTACAGCCACAGGTTCAAGCGGGCCGCACCTGCAGGCTTATGACTCGCATCATCGTTGATCCACTACGGGACTAGTACTACCTGGGTAGTACCTGGGCCTCCATGATCAGCTAGTACATATAAGGTAAGCGCGTAATAGCTAGCAGAGCCTACGCAGTTCAAGTTCAAATAGAGTTCTACTACCCTAGCCTACTTGAGTAATCTGGGCAACTCGACGGGAGCGCGTTGTCTGTCTTGACTATTTCTACTTCAAAGAGCCTTTCCCTCTCTCCCTTCCCATCATCTTTGCCCATATCATTAATTATTTGTAATCCTTACCCTTCCTTCCATTCGTATTGCCTTTGCACATCTGGGCAACTTCCAAATTTCCCGCATACCATCCCCAACATCCCATTTTTACAGCTCTTGCATGCGTCGCCTGTCGACACAATGAGCGACCCGCGCGACTTCAACGATGCCGAATCCGAAGAAGAGGATGACTTCAACCCAGCTCCCGCCGACATGAGCGACGACGAGGTCAAGGGCGATGCCGAAGATGATGAGGACGACAACGAACCGAATGGCAAGGAGTCCACGGCTGCTCGCAAGAGACCCATTACTTCCCAACAAAATGAAGATGAAGATGAGGATGAAGACGAAGGCGCCAACGAGGGCAATGAAGGGGACCAGGAAGAAGATGAAGACGACGACGAAGAGGATGATGACGAAGATGAAATACAGGTAAGTGATTACTTGATTGATTGATTGATCAATCAATGCACTCTTCTCTCTCTGTCCTTCGTCTCCCTTTCTCTCTATAGAAGAAACGTAGAGCCTAATTCATGTTGTATCGGTAGGGACATCGCCGCAAACGCCGCCGGGACAAGCGAAACGCCTTTTTCGATATTGAAGCCGAGGTTGACGACGAGGACGAACCCGAGGACGATGAAGAGGCGGAAGCCGAGAATGAAGGCTTCATTGAGCAAGAGGAGCCTGGCGATTTTGGCGACGCTGGTCGATTGGAGTCGGATCGGCGACACAGAGAGCTCGACCTGCAGCGTGATCGCATGAACCATGAAGATCTACAGAAGGAAGCAGAATCATTCGTACGGAAGTACGGCCATAGACGGCATGCTAGAGGCATGGGCGACACAAGCGTTGTTCCACAGAGGCTACTTCTCCCCAGTGTCGACGACCCCACCATTTGGGGTGTGCGTTGCAAGGAAGGCAAGGAGCGGGAGGTCGTCTATTCCATCACGAAGCGCATCCAGGAAAAGATGGGGACCAAGGACGAGTTGGGCATCACGGCCGCCTTCGAACGTGGCGGTCCGAATTCCATCATGAAGGGACTGGTCTATGTGGAGGCATACCGGCAGACCGATATTCTCCAAGCTCTCGATGGGATGCTTAACGTGTACCCCCGAACGAAGCTCCTTCTAGTCGATATTAAGGAGATGCCCGATCTCCTGCGGGTGCAGAAGACTCCCACGCTGGAGCCTGGTGCATGGGTACGGCTTAGACGACCCATAAAATATGCTAACGACTTGGCCCAGGTTCAAGACATCACAGAGAATGGTCTAGATGTGAGGGTACGCTTTATCCCCAGATTGGATTATGGGGTGCGAGACGAATCGCTCTCGGGAACAAATGCAGATGGCAAGCGAAAACGTCCTATGATGGGACCGAAACCCCCTCAGAAGCTATTTAGTGAGGTTGAGGCCCGCAAGAGGAATCCTCGCAACCTTACAGGCAACCCGCAAACCAATGTCTGGACGTATAATGGCGACCAGTTTGAGGGCGGTTTTCTGGTTAAAGACATAAAAATTCAACATCTAGTCGTTAACGATGTTAGCCCGACCTTGGAAGAAGTAACACGGTTTACTTCTGGAGGCGAAGACGGCGTTGAGAATATCGATCTCAAGTCACTCGCCGCTAGTCTCAGAGATAGTAACGCCACTACTACCTACCTTCCCAATGACGTAGTCGAAGTCTATGAAGGCGAGCAGAAGGGTGTTATTGGCAAGGCTACGAAAGTACAAGCAGACATTGTCACCTTAGAAGTCACCGAAGGTGAACTCGTTGGACAGACTATTGATGTACCTACAAAGGGTCTGCGCAAGCGATTCCAGCTTGGTGATCACGTCAAGGTGATTGGAGGCAGCAGATATCGCGACGAGCTGGGCATGGTCGTCAAGATTTCTGAGGATCGAGTGACCCTTCTCACGGACCAAACAAACACCGAAATTACTGTCTTCAGTAAGGATTTGCGAGAGGCTAGTGATATTGCTGGCCAGGGATCGCTGGGCCAGTACTCACTCCTTGATCTTGTTCAATTGGACCCTACTACAGTCGGTTGTATCGTCAAGGTTGACCGCGAGTCGTTGGTGGTACTGGATCAGAATGGTGATACGCGACAGATCATGCCGTCGCAAATTGCGAATAAGCTACCGAAAAGGAAACTTGCCGTCGCCGCCGATCGTACGGGTTCTGAAATTCGCCCGGATGATGTGGTTAAAGAGTATGGTGGCATGGGTCGACAGGGCAAGATCATTCACATCCATCGCAGCTACGTATTCTGCCACACCCATCAAACTACAGAGAACGCCGGCATTTTCGTCTCTCGGGTGAGCAGCGTATCGACAATCTCTGCTAAAGGTGGTCGAATTAACGCCGCATCATCGGGACCGGACCTGGACGCGATGAATCCTGCGAAAAAGCTTAACCCCACTGGAAGAGGCGACATGCCGCCTCCCCGACAGGTGTTTGGACGGGACAAGCTGGTCGGTCAGACTGTTACCATTCGTAAGGGAGGTTGGAAAGGCCTTTTAGGTCGAGTCAAGGACACCACCGATACTCACGCTCGTGTAGAGCTCCACACAAAAAGTAAAGTCATCAGTGTTCCTAAGACAGATTTAATGGTCAGGGACAGTGTCAGCGGCCGCGAGATCAAAAACTACGAGAACAGACGTCCGGGCGGACCTAATGGAACTCCTGCAAGACCGCAAGAACGTGCAGCCCCGGACTGGAACGGTGGAAGTCGTACCCCCGTCGCAGCTTCGTCAGCTAGAACACCAGCTTGGAAGACACCATCAGGAGGAGCTGGCGGTCGAACACCCGCTTGGGGCAGAGGAGGCGACGGTGGACGAACACCTGCATGGGCTGATGGTTCGAGAACTGTTAACCCCTACGATGGGAGCAGGACAGCCTACGGCTCCGGTAGTCGCACGCCCGCATGGTCTTCAGGCGGCTCTAAAACCCCTGCCCATGATTTCGGGTCCAAGACACCAGCCTACGGCGGCAGCGGTGGTGATGCATGGGGCTCAAAAACACCGTACGGGGCCTCGGCAGCCACTCCTGGGGCAAATGGAAGTGATTCGTGGGGCTACACACCCGGCGCGAGCGGGTCGTCCACCGCGTACGACGCGCCGACTCCTGGCGCTAGTTTGCTAGGAGCGCCTACACCTGGCGGCCTGAACGCCCCGACGCCCGGCGCATACAACGCACCCACACCTGGTGCGCCGACACCCGGTGGAGGTTGGCAAAGCGGTTGGGGAGCCGAGTCTGCACCTACCCCTGCTGCTGCCGCCCCCACGCCGGCCGCTAGTGGCGGTGGATACTACGGTGCCCCAACCCCTGGCGCGTATACCGCCGACACGCCTGGGCCGAGATATACTGATGACGACTAAAAAAAGGATTGTGTTGTATTAAGACAAGGGAGATATGTGGAAGAGTTTCCTTGAGGTAGTTGAAGCGGAGAACGCGCAAGAAAAGAGGTAGATGGAGTTTGGGTTCGCTTTTTCTTCCCACCGCTTCCGCGGTAGATTACGGACTTACGTAAAGATTGGCAAATAAAGGCGAATTAAGTAAAATATCATTTGCTACGTTATGGTGTAATGTCTTGTTTTGTACGTTTAGGCTGCCTAGCGATACCATCAAATATCATGATACTTGAGCTTTTAGTGGTCACAATAGACGCGTTTTGACTTGATCCGACTTCATTGATGGAATAGGGCAGGGATTAGGCTACAATGTCTTTATTTCTGCTTTGTCTAGGCACGATGTCTTAGGACTTCGCTTCCTTATTGTGTATTGTTGTCACGATGGATACAGTATTTCATCCCTTTAGAGTCTCTTCTTTGTAAATTTTTTTACGTGACCCGTCTAACGATTCGTTGATTTGATATTTACTTGTTGTTCTCAGGCTTATCCCGAACCGTCGAGATGTGCCACTACCAGAACATTCACACGGCGTACCACTACACGCTGCTCAGCGTCGACGCCGGCGAGCGGGAGGCCCACGCCTGCGGACGCGAGTACCCGCCGTGCGAAGCGGACCGCGGCAGCGGCCGCGTCAAGTGCCCCCTGCACTCGTGCTGTCGGCTCGAGAGCGTCCTCGTTGCCTGGTGCGAGGGCGCCGTCGGCGATATTGCTGAGGGCCGCCTGGCTACTGGTGCTGGGTTTGGGTGTGGTGGGATCTGTCCGAGGGCTTTTGTTGAGGATGTGTTTGTGCCGTTTCGTGAGGGTGAGGTGCCGGGGTTGTGTGGGGAGAAGTGTGGTGAGGGTGAGGGTGAGGTGGCTGGGAAGCCTGAGGGTCGGGCTGGGTGGCGATGGTGTTGGTGCTGGTGGTGCTGGAGCAAGTAAGGGTGAGGATGTGGTGCCGGAGGGCGAGCTCGCTACGGAGTTTTGGCCTGATGATCCCCCGCGCCTTGTTGTTATGGCTTGCTCTGGCGGTGAGGGGCCGTCGAGATCTCCGGAGATATCCTTCTATGGCTGAAAAGTTGGAAAGCGCTTCTTCGTGAGTTTTCTTGCTATAGGGGGTGGAATAGACGGAGAGAGGTGCTGCACACTATCCTTCGCTATAGCCGGAGTCAAGGCCGGCGTGGCTGTATCTATTCGGCCGGTGGTATCTTCATCATTGACTACTTATTGTTTTACTTCTAGACTAGACGGATTGCACGGTGTTACACGACAAAGGCCGTGTATTGCCCCAGCCACACTGAAACGGCGCAGCTATTCCCAGAAAACACACGCCTTGTTTGTAAACACCGCCCGTGCCGCCATTTCAATGCCTCTTCGAGGCGAGGTATAAATAGATCGATAGACGCCTGCCTTTGGTTTTCCCACTTTCTTCAAGTTGGCTGCATTCAGACAAGAATCTCCAGAAGAAACAGGCAACGACTAGAAACCAACAACATCAATCAATCATAACGACGAATCCACCGCTTCACAGAAAACAATCCAAAACCGCAACAATGTGCTTCTGGGAATCTATCTGTTGCATCGCACTTACTACCTCCGGAAAGTCTGTTCAGCGGCTCCAACAGCCGAGTGAACCCCGGGGTAGTGATGGCCAGCAGCAGGCTAAGGGGGTTACTAAGAAGGTGCGCTTTGATCTAACAACTTGGTAGGTTGAAGAGAAGGGAAGAGGGAAAAGGAAAAGAGAAGAGAATAATATAGAGCAAAATTAAGAAAATAAGACGTTTTGCATTAAAAACAGAGACGTGTTTGAGTATCTAGACTTGTGAATGTGGCTGAGCGTAGGAAAACTGTAAGCTTGTAATATTTGGAAACTCTAGATGATACTCTAGATTAAGTGAGGAAATTGTCGCTAGCTAACCAGTATTCCTGTATTTAAAGCAAACGAAATACGAGTAGGATATACCTGGGATCTTGGTGGCGATCCTCTACCGTTCTCGATCCTCGCTAGGTATGTTGATCTCGAGTTCTATAAGTTGACATGGTGTAGAATACCCATGGATGTTGGTGAAGGGATTAATCGTTATCATATATGGTTGATGCCAGTCGTCAGTCAGCCTCGAATATCTTCAATGGCTCTCGGGGCTGGCCTAATCAGCTGTTGCGGGCCGTTATCTAGTTAACCTAGATCTGCCCCGCAGTTTTGTGGCTGATAGCGAATGTGGCTTTGCGAGGTAGATGGATTGTATGAGAGATAAGATAAGGTTAGCCGCAACACCACCTACCACACAAACACAATTTTCAAATATTCGGCCAGACGCCACAACCCACACAATCCACCCTTGCGCAAACGAGAGATCCATCGCCCACCAACCCAGGCTAGATTTCCTATCTTTCCAGCAGCGACAACATCAACCACCAACATCAACCATCACCTCTCCCCCGACAATACCTACCATCACCCACCGACAAGATGGCTGACGAATATGTATGCCTTTCTCTCTCTCTCTCTCTTCCCTCTCTCCCTACCGTCTACTTGACGTGTATACAGAGGCTGGATTCGAATAATGGAATGATGGGATAATTAATGGCTGACATTGTGTCTCTTTCGCATCAATAGGATCCCGTTGCCGCCGCCGAGCTGAAGAAGAAGAGAGCCTTCCGAAGTATGTCCTCTCCCTCAATCACCCAATAGCCCAAGCATCCAATGATCCCGCCATTATCGACTACCAATTTGGCTGGACACGACACGACTCGATTCGACTCGACTCGGTTCGATGCGATCTATATATGCTATCCCCGGATCACGACATGCATGAGATGTGACGGGCTGACTTATCGATTCTTTCCTCTAGAGTTCTCCTACCGCGGTGTGGAACTTGACAACCTCCTCGAGCTTGGATCCGATGACCTCCGCTCTCTCTTCCACGCCCGTGCTCGTAGACGTCTCTCGCGCGGTCTTCGACGCAAGCCCATGGGTCTCGTCCGAAAGCTCCGTTCCGCTAAGCAGAATGCTGCTCCCAACGAGAAGGCAAGTAGGCTTCTGCATACCTTCTGGGATCACCTGCTGACTGAAATGTTGATGTCTAGCCCGCTGAGGTCCGAACCCACCTCCGAAACATGATCGGTGAGTTTCACCCGCCACGCCGCAGCCTATTATCATCGGGATCCGTTGACTGACCGACTACATATAGTCGTCCCTGAGATGATCGGTTCCGTCGTCGCTATCTACAACGGAAAGGTCTTCAACTCCGTCGAAATCCGCCCTGAGATGGTTGGACAGTAAGTCGACCTTGGAATTGGTCTAAGTACCGTGTCTTGTTGATGCTAACCTCTGAAATTTAGCTACATTGGTGAATTCTCTATCTCATAGTACGTTCCCCCGTTCTACCTACATCTACTCGTAAGACATGCTGACTCCTCGACAGCACACCCGTCAAGCACGGTCGTCCCGGTATTGGTGCGACACACTCTTCTCGTTTCATCCCCCTGAAGTAGAGAGGATTTGGGTACATGGGTTACGGGATCTGGTTGTTTGTCGGACATGACTCCTACCACCACACACGCCGGGCTTGAGAGGGCCCGACTGTTGTAGCTATGGCTTTAGATGAGTGTCCCGCGAATGGGATACGCCTAGCAATTTCCAGTGGTACTTTTTCTTTTGTCCCCAAGACGAGCGAGACCCATCGTCGTCGAGATGTTACTGTGACGTCGTTTACGAAGTGATAAAAAGGAATACAAAGGCGTTGTCTGCCGGCGGCGGAACTGCCGGTGTGAGGTTCTACTTCAATCAAATATCCTACTGCCTCAAAAGATATGATCATCAAACTTGAATATGTACAATTATCAAGGATACCGAGGCCAATTGCCGTGCCAAAATCATCTGTTGAAGAAACCGACCACTACGAGTGCTGCAGTGGTGAGGTTTATTTGTCTCACTAGGTGTCATAATAACATGGGCGGAGCAAACGGTCGGCTATTCGATCTAACTAGCCTCAACAGGATTGTGAAACCTAACGAGAAGAAGGCCAGTCCGGGGCTGCCGCAGAATCTAGCAGTGACTTAGGAATGAGAATAACCGAGTAGGTCTGTTAATATGATTCGTCGCACTGCCTGTACCGGTTGGCGAAGAGGGACAAACGGCCGGTGGAGGATACAAAGATATCCAACGGGGGACTATTCCTAATATCGACGGCATTCTTGTCCTGTATAGATCCAACAAGGCGGCTTGACCATACTATCTTGACGATATGCCGGGGGTTTCCCGGATTAATACATTCCGACTAACTAACTACCCACAACCTTTACCGGCTTTTGTGTTTCCCTTGTCTCCTCCACTTGGACGTGGCGTTGATTTGGAAGGGGTAGACAACGAACATCCATCGACGTGCTTGTAAGGCGCAGGCGGTGATCCGCCGAAGCATTGGCGCTGGGTCCCGGCTTTCTAGATATTATGCCTTCTCGCTGCCGCCGCCGCTGCCGTCGCCTGCGAGAGTGGTGGACGGCCTGCGCCCGGACAGGTAGATCCTGCGTAGCTCCTTCTACCATGAGCGATTAGATGATTCATGCGTGGGGAACGGGGTCGTGATGGTCTTACGGTGTCGAGCTCCTTTTCTGTCTCGATGTAGTATATATCGTTCTTGAGCTGATCCCGGCACGGTCATCCCGTTAGTCAGTCGGTGCTTGGGAAGAAATGAAAAGGGTAGGGTTCGTGAAGTACCGCTATGGTGAAGTTGTCGCGGCCGACCAGCCGCTCCACGCACTCGTAGAGCCAGTCCCCGTTTATCCGCCTGCCGTTTATTCTCACCGGTTCCTTCTTCGGGCGCTCTGAAGTCATGGCGAGAGTGGAATGTGTGGGGATGTATCGCCGCTTCGAGGTCTGTGTGTGGGTGGTGCCTATGTGATATCGGCCTCTCGCGAGGATGAGGGCGGGTTTTGACGCTTTTTTGGCTCTTTAACTCATCCCTTGGAAGGTTAGTGCTCCCTGGCAATATTATGCGTCGGGCCACACGCGTCCAGCTTTAGTTGGCGCCCAACCATGTGTTCGAAGCGGTTTGGTCCTTGATGCCTTGAATGACGCCTTGGCGGGAAACAAAACGGAAGAGAAAGAAAAATCATGTTCCCTTGCGTGGTTGAGGATTCCTGCCGTGAGGCTGTGCGCATGGATCAGGGCGTATGTGTATAGCACAGCCTGTGTAACTCCATGCTGCGCAGTGCGATGCATCCAATGGCCCCCGCGCTTTCGGATTTGCACGTTTGCCACTGCACTTTCCACGTGGCTTTCGAATGGTCGTGAGCTTGTTTTACTGTGGTCAGGTACTTTACGGTTTATTTGCACGAGACCTTGGTTTCGTAGATGCGTGGGTGCGAGTCACAGTGGTGTGCCGAGGGTTATGTAAGGAGAATGAATATATGAGGCCAGTTCGGAAACTCGGCTTATTACCAGTGATTAACCCTTGGGTTCAAAAATCTACGGGGCAACTCCTATTCTATTCGCCACGTGTTTGTGTAAGATTGCTAGTTGGCCTATTTCACGAAGGGCTGGGTTTATATGGCTTAAAAGCGCCCCCGCTGTAACGTTAAAGCGTATATATAGCAGCTGTTGTGTGACTATTATGTGATGGAGGTATATTACCTTCTCACATAGAGCAAAACCGGGCTCTTAGTATGATGTGACTACCTTGCTTACTTTCAGCGTTCAAGGTACTGTTTAGTGGGCATATGATTCTGATGGGAAACCTTCGGGAATTCATTCATCTACCTGAGTGCTGAGGTCGTTATGATGTAAGGGTTCAGGAGCTAATGTAGTGGGTGTTACGATAAATATTAGATGTAGTATAGAAGCAATACACATATATATATAAGGCCCAAGCCCGCCGGCGTGTTACGAAAGTTGACAAATTAACGGCATTAAGTCCTACTCTATAATATAACTACCTAGCGGCAACCTACTCGTGATCCGGCTTCACATTGGCGTAGAACCTCCTTGGCGTAAAGCTTACGAGGTAGAAATTGTACTGTAGGTAACATGAATGCCTAAGAACTGATATTTTACTTCGACGGGAGCTCTAAGTAGACATAATGCTTCTGAAGGTCTCTGATTATGTACTCCTTACTTACCATCTACTAATATAATCTAGAGATGAATGCGTTTAATGATTTGCAGGTTGGAGCTGGTGATGAGGCGCTTGAGATTTCGAGTGTAACCAGCTCAATACCAAGTTTCATCGTCAAAGCCCCATGAGCTCTATAACAACTAGACGGCGGAATCGGCCCGTAGCCTTCCTGCGATATATTCTTTCTCGACTGCCATGCCTGTCAGCCTACCAGGGAAGCTCCGTTCCGTTTAACCTGAGGAACTTCCCGGATACTTCTTCACGAGTCGCGCCATCAAGCTTCACACTTTTTATTAGCATAGTTTTAATCATTAGTTTTCGTATAGAACTTACAATTTTCATCATGCTCACCACACTTTCTTCGATAGTGTAAGTAGCCTTTTCCAATCCCCATTCTTTGGCAATCCAGTTGCCTGGCCCGGTCTGCACAAGTCTTCATGCTATTTGTTACCTAGGCTATGGCTTGGTACGGCGAAACACGGTGACTTACCCTGGATTAAGAGCCAAGACCACAAGCCACTCATTCGTGAAGTGAATCGCACTATATCAAGCCGTTAATGGTGGATAGCCACTTGATCAAGGCTTGGAGTAGACAAGCTGTTATTCCGACACGGGCCCTGACGTGAAATCGAATTTCAAATTAGAACATAGCCTTCTCACCGAGTAATCCAATTGAGAGCCGCTTTTGCGGCGGCATATGACGAGCCGTCCCACGAGCGGATCGTTCCCATCAACGTAATCGAACCTCCTCCTGTTGAGATAGATGCCCACTTTGGCGACTGGGCTTTCTGCAACAGCGGGCGACAGGCCTGGAACAGCATGAGTGGTCCTACAGCGTTGACCTGGTAAGTCGTAGTCATCTCCTGAAAACCAACGCTCTCGAGAGGGGTCGTTGGGATCGGACTGCCCCCTGCGTTGGCGATGACGATATCCAGATGATCGATGCCGGCATCTTTCACTGTCTGTAAAGCCGTGGCTGCGTCTGTGGGTGACGCACTTTCGATTTGCACTAGAAGGAGCTTCGAGCCCTCCGCTGCGGGAAAGGATTGCAATTCCTTCACTTCGGGGGAGGAAGCGGCACTCTCTCGAATAGTTCCGATGATGGTGTGATTAGGCCTTGACAGGTAGGCTTGAGCGAAGCCTTTGCCTATCCCTGGGGGAACAGTCAGTGATGACCAGGATGAATAATATACGGACTAAGCGAGTCAATGGACGAGACGCAAATAAAGTTGTATTTTACATACCCTTACTCACACCGCTGATCAAAACCACGAACGCCATGGCGGGAGAGAAGTAGTATGCAATCCAGCTGTGAGCTCTGATCTTAGGAGGGATATGAGGGACGAAAATGCGGTGAGCTCCTTGAGTTTCCAGTGCACGGAAATTGGGGAAATTGGCGAAGAGGAAGAGGGAGAGAACGCTAGACAGTGTGATTGGGAATTTGAGCGCTCAGTTGGAATTTCACCACTGACTGGATCTTAGGCGGACGGACCCCTGCTCGATTGTTGGGCGGGCTGCATTCAGTTGCATGCACGAGGGTTGACCATCTCCGCCTTTTGAGCAGGACTACTGTCTGGGGAGGGCGTCCGGGTTCGGTTGGAACCACACGGATTCTAGGCTATAGGAAAGTATGGTGGACATGTCAGAATCGAGGATGCAATACTGAACACTCGGTACGAAGGCTGTACTGATTGATCAAAGTGTGAAGCTGTGACACTAGCTACACTTATCCTACTTAGTCTACATAGCCGGAATTCTGATACGCTAGAAGGTAATACACCTGCATGTTTCTGACTGTATTAACTAATTCCCTGTAGAGAGTATTGTGTTAAGAATCTAGTATCAGTTTGGAACCAAGATACTTTAGCCGGGTATTGTCTCTTGAAGCAAGAATCCTACGGAAGAAGGCCTCAAGCACAGAAATGACCATGCTATCCATGGCATAATCGATCGGGTTGTATGCTATACGTATAGGGGAATGATAACTTGTTGTACTGATCATTGCGATTGGTATTTATGTCGCACCTTCAGAACAGAGAGGTATTCTGTATATTAGCAGTAACACTTAGCGTAGGTGGCGTAGACTGTACGCGCGATAAGTGTTCATTATACCGTTATACCGGCGGTTATAGCACTTTAGTTGATATGTAAATGGGCTGAGGCGTTAACCCCTGAAGCACTTCTTCAGCGCACAAGAGCAAAAAACTGTCGACATTGCCGCTGGGCAACTAGACACGCACGTATGACCGTACGGCCTCTACCAACTTGACAAATCTCTCACCTAGTTAACTGAATACGTGGACGTACATTTAAAACTAACTTAAGCGATTCCTACGAGTAAGCTGTACGAACAACCATGCGAAAAGAATACATAGGCATATAGCTACTCAGTGGCTGTATAGTACTTCGAGCGACGCCTACGTCGAAGGGAAAATGGTGTCGGCTTTGTAATTAATAGGCATCTCCCCTCCTATTATTCAAGACGGAATCACATGAGTTGAATTCTTGATCACTGGATCCCCTACCTCCTCCGTATATAAACGGGTCAGCAGCAGTCTTTAGGGTGAAAGGTTAATCTAATTCAGGGTTTTTAGGGAATTGATTCACTCATTTCGGTCGAGTACTAAACCACAAATGATCGTCAGCTGTACAGAAGCTTGCCCGAGCTACTTGAGCGTACGTACAGATCTCGGCAAGCCAACTCCTTGAACCGCTTCGTAGCAAGTCGAAGCATGGGGGAGTGCACTGTCTCGTTCCGTTCGATCTCGTGAATGAATCGGCCCCGTTTCGGTGGTGACTGAGCCAATTTCCGAAGTCTTTCCTTCAAATCATCAATCCCGCCGTTCGTGGTACTCCGCAAGTCTTTTTACGTTGTTCGCCTGCTATTGGGTCTGTGCCCTATGATAATCAGTATTTTCCCCGCATTGAAAGCCCGAGAAGATCTATCAAGGGCCCTTATATGTGCCATATTCTGGCGAGAAAACTGTAGGCTGCTGATTTCTTTCTCTGGGTGAAATATACCGCCGAAATCACTAGGGAATTCGTGCCTCGATCTACTGTTGCTTTGACTTTCGCCCGACTGAAGCAGAACTGAAATGGAAACAACAAAAATATGTACTTTAAAGTAAATAGCATGTTTTATTATAAGTAAAGTTGTTGGCTTTTATTACCGATACTTTAGTCTAGTACACCCTGCTTAGGAAGAATAATAAAATATAACCTTTTTTACCCCTTAGTCTCCTTGCGGCTTGTTGTCCAACATAGCTAAATTATTATTATAGGCCTGGCCTATAGCACAGTGGTAAATATTGACTCACTTGGTTTAGCGCGAAGCTACCGAACTTTCTTTCTGATTACGTGACCTTTGGCCTATGATTCTTCTCTTAAGCCCTATGCCTAGGTCTTTATATCTTTTCCTGTTATCCTGGCCTTATCGTGGGCCTGTTTTTTCGTCTGTACTTTGTTGGTTTGTAACAGTTGGCAAGTTATATAAAGTTTAGGCGGAACAGATAGAGATATTAAGATAAAAACAACGTCTTGTAACAGTAGGGAAACTTGCACTTTGTACTAACAAATACCATCTCAGACAATGCCGAACAACCTCTTTTGAAAAATGTCTCAAACACCAAGCAAGACCTTCAAGATCTGAGTGATACTCGAAGACGTACGACTCTCCGACGCAGTCGGCATCGACATCTTTGGCAACCTGCCAGAAGAGTACTTCCCTATATCCACGGGTGTCCTCCCGGGACTCGGTAAATTCGCTGCCCAAACCCTGGACCTGACCGTCTACTACCTGGCGGCATCCGCCTCCGACGCCAGGCCCGTGACCCCGGGCCTGAAACACGTGCCCAATATAAGCTGCGACGACTACCCGCGTGACCCCGACCTCATACTCGTCGGCGGCTCGCCCTTCGACCACCATCTGCTTCGGCTCGATCTAGGTCGACGACGCTGGCTTCATTCACAAAGCGATACCCTAAATTCCTTTCTGCCAAAAATATGGAGAGTCTGTTCTGCCTTACCCCCGTATACTCGGATGATCCACCCTTAATATCATCTTTAATCTTCTTAAGTTCATGGCGCACTCTCTCGGTTAGGTCTCTGGACTCATCGCCATATAGAAATTCCACCAGAAGTTTAAGAAGCTGCTTTGTTGCCGTGTTGCTCGAGCACTGATAATGATCCATTCCCGAGGAACGATGGCGCTCGAAGCCTATTAGAACTATGTGAATCGAAATATCACTCGAAGTATCCCCGGTGGGTCGATAGGGGACTCCATCCGTGGGGGGCGTTATCCCTCTCTTAAGAGCACGCTTAAAATACGCCCCGACCAGGAATTCTAGATTTAGGTCCAGAACAACTGTTGCGTCGCTGTCGTCAATTGGACAGAAGATTCTCTCTTCAAGCCTGGGTCCGATATATAATCCGTCGTGGGTATCCTCAATAAGAAACGGTATGCGCTCTTGCAAGTTTGGCTTAGCTTCAATGAATCTCTGCAGCTGCCTGAGTTTTTCATCCATTCTCTCCGAGTCGCGCAGGAAAATTTCAAATAGGAAGTTGCTAGTGGGACTACGGAACGGTATTTCAGACCCACTTCCAAATCTGAACTCCAGTGGATAGCAAATCCCCTTCGTACTCGGGTTAGCCTTCAGCTTCAATAATAGTTCCCACAAACCGCTCAGCACATTTGGAAAATCCGGAATCTCCGAGGCGTTGGAAAAACCGAGATGGGGACTACTTTTAAATCTTAAGACATCAGTAGCCAATAATGGAGGATTTGGACTGTTCTGTATATTTGACAAGACAAACTCTCGGAACGAGGGATGAGCGGCAATTGCTAGAAAGTGAGGTTTAATCATGCTAGGATCATAGAACCCATTTTCGTCCAAATACCTCAAAGCCTCTAGAACTTCATTAATTTTTTCTGTAGAAAATGCGTCTGTTAGCCGTGATAATGTGCCAATGGCGTTATAGAGACCGCGGGAGGGGGGTGGCAGCCAAATGAGTTTGGTGATGATTAAATCGCTCTTTAGCAATCGAAGCGATAGATCATGTGAAGTGGATGAATCGGACTTGAGAATACGACTGCCTTCATCGCTGTTTGTGAAGAAATCATAAGCTGTGCGATGGGGGAATTGCACCTCCATTCGCCAATAAGGTAGCAAGGACGCGTACTGAGGATCCCACGTTTTGACATTTACAATTGGGTTTGGAACTATCTCTAAAAGACCAATACATCGCTGTTGAATTTTTTGTATGGTTATTTTGCATTCCTCTTCGAGATAGGCCGCATTCATCGTATTGATGAGTCTATGCTGTACTGAATCGTTCGTTGTAGCCATAAGGTACAATAGGTTAAGCTCTGATGCTCTTTTGTTCCTTGAAGCGATGGCTATTTTAAAATATAAGGCAGCATCTTTCCGATATATTGCCGAGTCTTCGTTGATCCGAGTCCATATATCCGCATAGAGCTTGTTTAGGTCATCTGGCATTTGTTCAAGTCGAGCGAATAGTTCCCGATCCGAATCGATGTACTGTAGTCCCCTAATTAAATCCTGAAGTGCTAAACGAAGCCAGAGGAAGACACCGTCCGCCTTATGAGTAAGCTGATATGTAATATTCGAGCCAACAGACGAAGATATTCTGCCGTTAGAAATATACGGCCGTATAGTCTTAGATGCGTATTTCCACATATCCCTGAATGTTAGGTCTTGCAAGCGAAGTTGTGGGTATTTGGAAAGGGCATATTCGAGGTGGGGCTCCGGTCGGCTGGCCAGACAGATCTTGGCATTAGAAATCGCTCGAAGTTTATCCACAAGCTCCAAAAGATCAGAGCGATCCCGTATACATATTTCATCGAGACCATCGAGGAATATGCAAACTGGGGACGGATAGTTGCCCAAAACGTCTAAACATAGACCTCGGAGTTCTTTCGGTGACCAATCGGTGTCCGATGTCTTGGTTAATAACGATTTGTGCGTTGTTAGTATTGTCCCTAAGGGAACTGTGTCGGGCTCCAGGGCCTGGTAGAGGATGGAGCATAGACATCCTTTAAAATTCTTCTGCAACTTCACGGGTCCGGCTTTCCAGAAGAAGTGGGAAATTATCACAGGGTCTTTGGCCCAAATGGATAAGGCTGCCGTTGTGAGAGGGCTCTCTATAAGGTACTTCACTAATGTGGTTTTCCCCGATCCCAGCTTGCCGTTAATCCAGTAAGTGTTGTCGTCCTTGGACCTAAGCCAATGCTCAAAACTACACCATGGCCGACCTTCGAAATTGGCGAACCTATCCTCTAAGGCCTCTAGAGGAGTGTGGCGAGTGTCACCATCCGAATTGGCCCAGTAGTATTCTGAAAGGTTATCACTTGCATGGAAAATCCATGGAAAGGTTCCCTCGTGCGGATGGTTCTTCCACTCGTTCAAACCTGTGAATTTAAAGCTTGCTAAGAGTCGAGCCCTCTGCTCCTTATGCATATCCGGCTCGATTGGTGTTTGAGGAATGCTTTGCGATCGGAACTTTAGGGTACTTGACGCCTTTTCTAGGATAGACTGGATGGATTTTCTGACTTGTTTATAGTCAGGGCAGTCATGGTTTTCGAACTTGTTCATCATCACATGGGTTCTTCCTAGACCCCTATGCTCAAATCCAGGGATGCAGGCTGAGGTCTGCTCAACGAGCTATCTGCGTTAAGCCATGTTACTCCGTGCGGTAGTTGAGAAACTCACTACAGAACCACGTAACAACTTATCCGGAACCCATGCTCCTAAAATCTTTTTCGCGATCCTGGTCTTTTTTGTCTCATAAAAAAACCACATGGGCATTCTAATGGAGTCGCTGTTGGCAATTAGAGAAAACTGTTGGACACGGCCGCGAATCTTGTCATGACTCTTCTCGAGATCTTTGATCAATTCATCTGACGCGTCTTTGCCCATGATCCCCTGAACGACTGCGAGCCATGATGCCTCGCGAGCTGCATCCGTTCCTGAAAAAGGGGTTGCTAAGAAGACGATGCCGACGGTAGACTGAAGAACTTGACGGTATGGACTGCCTTCTCGCGCTGCCCGAATGATGGCCTACCTCGATTAGCTGTGATTTTACGTAACCCCCGCACATAGAAGCTTACCTCGGCCAAGACAAGTCCTCCAAAACACGACGCGATAAAGAGTATGGGCCGACTTGATGTACTGCGATTTGCTTCCACAAGGGTCAGGAGCCTGTCGGCATGACCGAATATCGTCTCTACGGGAGCATTCTTGAACACTTTGGCGTCCCAATTGTATGTGTAGATCCTGGCGGATGGGACATCTGCGGGTAGCAAGCATTTATGCTCTAGCCAGTTGATCTCGCTACCACCCTTTTTATAGGTCCATGTTCGTGGCGAATCGGTGTCTAGGCCGTGGATAGCAATGATGCTGTCGTATCAGTTACGATTAGCGCAAGAAGCGGTAGGAACGGGACGCGTGTTCGGCGGCAGGGAATGAACATACTCAACCGTAGAGTTATCGTTCTCCCCATCGCGGGGAAACACCTTCTCGAGCCCAATGTGTGGTTGATATCCTACTTCTGTAGAGGAGGGCGATTATTAATACGGCGTTATTGGTTCTGGCGAGTCGGTGTGGGACATACCGTTTGTATTCTTGTGGAAAGCCGCCATGGACCGGACGTACCTAGTGATGAGAGGGGTTAGAGCGTGTGGATTGATGGAATCTGGGGACTAGTATGGATTTTAGATTAGGTACTAGCCTGGCGGAGGGCCATACCGCCTTCGGTCACACCGCCTTAGACGAGGTTGGGGGCCTAATAAGACGTATGCTGTCAGATATAAAGCGAATCATGTGAGTTTTGGGTTGTATTTGATGATTGAATGATTTTGTTGTTATGTTGCAATGAAATTTGGGAGACCTTAGTATTGCTGGCCGGGGTCTGTCATCAGAGACCCCTTTAGTCAATATACTAAATAAGATCATACCCTTTACACCTGACAGCTGCATACCTAAAAAGAGTTGCTGACCCACAGGTGTGGGTCCTAGTAGACAAGGTGACATTATTACCGAGGTATTAGTCTGTGATATTTTAAAACTAATACGGATTTATATTAAGAAGCGCAGACAACAGTAGAAAAGAAGATGCCGTCAGGTAAGGCCACAGGAATTGGTGAGCACGTAGGCCTCTGGCCGTTTACTGAGAGTGTTAACACTTTTGAGATGGCTATACTTGCATGCGTACTAATATCGAAAACGATTAGCTGAGATTGACCGCGATGGACAATAGAGGCATCATACCATGAGAGGCGTGTTTCCAACGGAGCTTGGCCATAAACAGGCTTCATGCCAACAGGGGATAAAGTGTGAAATCGAAATCCCAGAGGTGAAAAAGGTTATTTTGCCGGATCCTCCTCCATTCCCGCTCTCTTGTGACAAATCAGTGTTAGGTCCATAAACTACATTTCCTGGCACGAGCCCTTGTGATCGCAGACTAATAAATCCTTGTTGGCATACTAGTGGTCGCATATCTTACACACTTCATACCAATTGAAAGGGCCTTCCAACCCCAACTATCACCCTAACTGCTATTTTCGCCTCGCATAAACATATCCACCAACAGATCAATTACCAGGTCAAAAACGAGTGATATTAGCTTGACAGAGCTCAGCTTGTCAATATTCAACTGCCTCTCAGTTAGGAAGCTAGTCACGATCCGGCTCCCTTCAGCCGACCAGAAATCCCGCAGCACCTAGACCACATTCTCGACCGCATTCAAGGAAAATGCCCCCAACGGTGACTCGACACCTGGAAATATAATCTCCCAAATCAGTTTCCACTGGAGATCCAGTGATGCCCAATTATTACTTAATTGAGCAAGCTGCTGTATTTGCAAAATCGAGACACCCTCGGGACGCGACTTATCCGAAGGTATACAAGATGCGTGTCGGATATGTTTCTTCCAATCCTCGGTTGAGGTGAACGTGTCGTAGCAAGTTGGACAATACGAGGGTTGGAGATGTTCGACTTCCAGGTGCTGCTTAAGATCCTCTATCCCGTATAAATTATCCTGTGCCAAGCAATCGCGATATTTCTCTTTGTGGCTGATGTAGAAGGGACACGCCAGGTGGGGTCTTGTAAAGGGGCGCGAGTCAACAATGACTGTATCTTCTTCATCCGTGTCCGACTTCTGTTCGATTGATACGCGTTCTTCGAACCAGGTAGACCGAGACCGCATTGCAGAGTCCTCCGCGTGAGTGCCGTATATCCAGGGTGAGAACGTGGGGGAAAATCCCCCTAACACGATCATACCGAATTCCTTCCCCTCGCGCACAAGATCTTTCGTGGAGTTATCGCCACGGGTCTGAGACGAAGCATTGTCTGGATACGTCTCGACTTCGTTTCCGGTATCAGGAAACCTTTCGACTATCGCTCGACCTCCCGGAATAGTTGATTCGTTGCGCGATCTCAAGCAGCATTTACAAGGCATAGCCATTTTCCCATCTCTGATCTAATGAGTAGGTCGACTTGAAAGAGTAAACAAGAGTTCTGTGGCTTCCATCGTATAGAAATGGAGACTATTAGATGAGAGACTTATATATCAGTTGAGACCCTTTCAGTTTGCCTTTTGAAAACGTGAGATTGAACGGGCGCTGGGACGGCTTGGGCTTCCCCGAGTCGGCGCCCGATGGCATCGACACAATTGCGCCGATTCAATTCCATCTCTTGTCTCACGGTTTCCAATAAAAAAGAGTGTGTACTACGAGTAGACCTATCAGAATACGAAGCAGTGCTACCTAGCCCAAGGCTACTCGTGTGTGCAGGTGTGCAGGCAATGTCTAAGAAATAAGTTAGCTCGTCCTATTTTCCCATTTTCCCATTTTCCCATTTTACGGGCTTACAGGTATTGTGGGTAAGGTTCATTACTACCTTAGGTACCTAAGTACCTATCCGAGTTCTAGCACAACACACTTTTCGAAGCATTTAGGCAGCAGTTACGTCGCAATCAATTCTCCGACGCACTGCACTGCCCTAATATTAAGTAGTTGCAGATACATTTTTTTCTCTCTTCTTCTCTCACTCTCTAGTTTGGGCAGTTGTATTCTCTTTCGCACGGCGACAACTCATCGTACTCGGCGCGCGGAATCAGCCTATGAAGCTCACGCCCCCCCCCAACATTTATAGGTATGCGTTAAAACTAGGTACTTACTTAACTAAGTGCCTGCAGTGTATTGTAGATAGGCCCCTACCTCTAATCAAGTGCACTAGGCCGGCTCAGGGAGACGGTCAGCTTCCAAATGGTCGTCTCAAAGTCTATCACATCTAAATGGTAGGATGATTTTTCGATGATTTTCATTCCTGTATCATTTCCTACCCCTTTGAATGCTGCTTCTGTCGCGTATAGTCCGTTATTACTAACGCGGTAGTAACGGCGTCGTTTTTACCTGCGTGACAGCTTCGGCTCGAATAGCGAGGCGATTTACACAATCTAATCGGAGCCATATTCTTTAGACAAATAGATATCTAGGTATTGGCCGCATCTCGCTAGATATGACTCTACGACTCTATGCATGTCCCGCTCTTTCCACATTCGGGTCACGCAGTCGAAGGAGCATTAAAGGACGAAAATCGAATTCGTATTCAGATGAAATAAACTAATTGTAAAATAAGCGAAGTGAGCGGCTTAGCGCAAGATATAAATTGTATCGTTCGTGCGCTTAATCTCCCATGGCAACCCATTCTCCAGTCTCCAAATGACTACCACTCCAAGAACGTATTTCCAAAGCTATCGAGTCATGCGTGATCCTACCTATGCTGCTGATCTGAGCGCGACGTTAGCATCCGGGTGTCTGCGCAATAAATAGCTTACATACCTAGTACTCTTTCCTACCTACTACCATCGTACTACTAAGAGGAGACTTTAGGCTTGGTTATTGTCAAGATGGTCAAGGCCATCATGATAAACGTCGTTATCGTAGTTTTCACCGTTAAGGCTCGGATCGTGGGTCAAGGCGACAGGGTGGTGGGCGCGCCAGACAGGGTGGTGGGCGCGCCAGATAGGGTGGTTGGCGCGCCAGATAGGGTGGTGGGCGCGCCAGGAAGGGTGGTGGGCGCGCCAGACATCTAGGAGGAAGTAACGCAGCGTGTCCCCTATGTAGACGTTACGCGCGTAGCGATAGTGAAACTGTTCTATACCACCGCGCTGTTGGTACTGTTCGATGCCAATGCGAACCTCACGGTTGTGCCGTTCAGTGGCATTGTCAATATACACTGATTCCGGCTGAGGGCGTATTTGGCCAGGGAACATAATATCCCAGATCTTAAGCCATCGCTCTTCGTCGTTAGAGCCCCTTCTACGTTGCTTGGCCATACTTCGCAATTGCTCCGGCGTCATTCCGGGAGGCGGCGGTGGGTTCTCGTCCGATCTGCAGCTTCTTAAATGCTCATCCCGCTGGGAATAGGAAGGATCGTTCGGAAACGTAACTCCACACCGAGGACAATGACTCGGCTGCGTATGATATCGTTTAATGTGTAAGCGAACATCGCAAACCCGTTCGATTTTTTTATCCAGGCATTCCTGGTGCTCTTCCTCGTTATGGCGATAAAAGGGACACGCGAATGTCATTCCAGTCCCCTGCGAACCCACTTGCTGGCTGTGCTGACTGGGCGGCTGACGAGCACCGCCCTGGCCAGGGTACCTGTTCCCGTTGGGATCTCCTGGATTGAGGGACACATGATTGCGACCCAGATCGTAACCCAGTGAGGTTGCTGATTCGGTCATGATTGAAAATTCCGGCGCCTTGGTGAAACTTCGATGGGCCGTTGCGATGCACCGCGTCAGGAATCAAGGCTAGGCTCACAACATTATACGCTTCGCCTTTGATAAACAATAACTAGGGGTTTGAAAGTCGCGAACAAGAACACTAGAACAATAGAAATTTAGTCATAAGTTGTAATTATCAATTATTATACTCAGCGTCGGCGAAAGCCATCTGGCTAAGCCACATGGGTTTCCCACAATTTTGATAAAAGCTGCACCTCCGAGCAGCTGTGTATACGCACGTGTGTACACCCACTACGCTTATAATTCCAGTAGCCCATGATTATTGCCACCGGGACCGTAGCATCACGCTCATGTACGTGACAATTCATTGCCAAGGAGAAGCAACCCCCAGAGAGCGGTAGATTCCTGTCTGCGAAGACCCCCGAGCACCGGAGCAAGTCCGGCCGGGATGCAGATAGGATTCTGGCAACCCTATGCGCTCGTCAGCATCAATCTCATACCAACGAAATCCGATTCCTCTGTTTAGGTTAGAACCGCTGCCCAGAGTATGCTTACCAGTTAAGAAATAACAAATAGTTGAGCTCTAGGCAAGGCTGGCTCTCGGTTGATTGAAAAGAGACGAGCCTCTACAGACCGAATCTAATTCCGGGCATTGAGTTCATGTTTCCGAAAATAGCCATACTCGCCATATCGACTAATAATCCAAAGTCGGTTTTGAAATTCGCGCCAGGAGGGGGAGACAGGTGTCGTGCGTCACGATATGCTGGGGATGGTGTACGCAGCTGTGGGTTGTTTTGGGGAGGTCTGCCTCATGCCCAAATCTGCACAAGGTAAGCCGCGCTGTGCAGAACCCCCCCCAATTATAGTCGATAGAATACGAGGTCGTTGTTTCCGGTCTCGGTAAGACAAATAGCCGGGCTGCCACACTTCCGCGTATGTATCTTTGAAGGGCCACCTACATAACATCCTAGCAAGTGGAGTAACCTCGCCGGAACGTAGAAAACGGCATAGATAAGGTAGAGTTATCGGGATTACGACGTAGCGCTCTGTTTCGATTATATAATAGATATAAATGATAAGGACAAAAATAGGTGAGGGCAGAAGTATTGATGTATTCGCCTACTCTGATTGACTCATGACCCCTGCTTATCTCCTCAACTTTCAACATAGGGATCTGCCTGCCCATATGCAAGCTGATAGTCCACGCATATATACATATCTGTGCACACATCAACGTACGCATCTGTGTACACATTAATGTACATATCTGTGTACACATCAACGTACGCATCTGTGTACACATTAATGTACATATCTGTGTACACATCAACGTACGCATCTGTGTACACATTAATGTACACATCTGTGTACGCATCAATGTACGCATCTGCGTAAACCAATCGGATACTCCGTCCGCTTTCGGAATGCCGCATTGTAGTAGGTAGAGTGAGAATTTTGAACTCGAGTGGAAAATTGCCCTTAAGATGGGTCGAGGTAGAATGTCATAGTGGTAGCTTAGTCGTCCGAATGATAGGGTCAGTGTGCAGGACTTAGCTAAATGACCCTTTTGGAAGTACGCAAATGTCCAAGAGCTATATTAGCAGCTCTAAGCAGAGCTGAAAACGTCACATTGCATCGTGGAACATGGGTTAATCAGGCGGTAAATCTCTTATTAGGTGCGTCTATTTTTGCCAAAACCTCTCCTTCTATGAGCAGATGCAAATCTATCTTCAAGGGAGATTCGCCCGCTGAGTTCTCGCATGGAATCAACAGAGACACCCGAATCATTCCTCTCTCGGTGTTTTGAATTTCGGCTTCATGTAACTAAGAACATATTCTTGGCTTTGGATGCCCTAATGATATAATGCAATCCCAACTAGCAGGTAGGTGATTTAATTGCATGGCTTGCTAGCTCACGCTGACACTACTCGCAGAACAGCCGGTAATTGACCTGACAGTGGATGAAAAGCCACGAATACCGGTCCTGTCAGGAAACTCAGTGGAGGCTGTCGCATCGACGGACTTCGATCTCATCGAACCTACTAGTTTGGGATATTCAGATTTTTATTTCGAGGCCCCCCCCATAACACCTGACCCAGATTTGTCTCTTATCCCCTCGTATGGGGGCTTCTGGAGCCAAAAATCGGCATCCGGATTTATAGGCCCCTTCACTGAACCCGAAGTTCATACAGTCTCTCTACAGACTCCATCTCCCGGATTCCTTCCGAACGACAGGTCTTGGGATGGAACTTACGTCGACGAGATCGGGACACTTGTCGGCCCCTTCTCCCACAATCAGTCTAAATATCAGGCGACTTCAGGTCAAAGGAATGCAACAGAGATTGGAGTCGGTAACCTCTCTGATCCATTTGAACATAACGCAGAGATTCCAAAAACTTCTCCTTCGCCAGAAATTAGAATTTCCGGCAAAGGTTCTTGGGAAAGAAACCACTCCTCCTCACTGAAAGACCACAAATCTGACATTGGCAAGGAATCTGGTCTCATGAAATGCAAGCGGACATGTCGAAATAACAAAGGGCAAAAGCCTCTTTCATGCCCTTTCCATAAGAAGAATCCCCAACGACACCAGAACTGCAGCAAATTCAACTTGCGTCGTATCAAAGACGTTAAGCAACATATTTACAGGCACCACTGCAAGCCCGCTATATATTGCCCCCGTTGCTCTCAAGACTTCAAGTATCCTAGCGAACGGGATGATCACATTCGGAAAGCTAAATGTGTAGTAAAAGAAGTACCGCATGATGATGGTATCATCTCAGAGAACCAACGGCAAAAATTAAGAAATTATAGCAATCGTGGGACAAGCATAGAAGAACAGTGGATGGAATTATGGAAGTTGCTATTTCCTCGGACTAAGCCGCCTCGATCTCCTCACGTTGAAGCCGGCCAGGCTGAGCTTCTATCTTGTCTACGGGGCTATTGGGACGACAACGCAGACCAGATTATTATGCAGTTTCTTAGTGAACAAGAAATTGGGCCCATGAGTCCTGCTTTGATAAAAAGAATTGTTGATCTTTTCTGGGACAGGTTTGAAGGGAATTCTGCTGAACCGGACCCATCAAGTAACGGAGAAAGGAGCAGTACGCCTGAACAAAGGCTAGCATCTGAGAGCTGGTTTGGTGACGAACTTCTCTTAGGGGACATGTATCAGCAATCTGAAATAGACCCTTTCGAGCTCGACCACGGACAACAGTCTGGCATATGGGACGTGGGCTTAACCAACGATTTGGGAATCAATTCTACTCAGCAATAATCTACCAGGGAGGCACTCGTCCTTGAACAGTCAGAGGCCCTGGATATATGCTGTCAGCATATCTGGCCGTTGAGCTCTGATATAATGCCTCAAATAAGAGAGGGCTAAACGGCCTCATACAGAGCATATGGTCGAATCACCGAGACTTCCGCCAAAAGACTACCGAGCTCCGAGAGCCGCGCTTCTACGTGTATTATACGTATAACACGGTTCCGTTCGAAAGTCGAAGCCAATAATTCCCGGGGGAGGGGATCTTCGAGCTTCGAGCCTCATCGCAATCTGGATATATTTGACATCGCAAATTGCGGATATTGAGTGTCAACATATACACAAGATACTCAACCCCTTACTGCCGCATCGATACACCACATATCGCGCGTACCGGCGGCACCACTTGATCTAGCCTCACTTGCACATTGCAAGCGGGCAAATTTATGTTACCGAATCCATTGAAGTCATTAGAAGTCAGTAATTATGATCACTCGGAGGAGATTCAGCAGATGAGGGAGGAGGTTGGTGTCATAGTTGTGTTTCATCCACTCTATTCGCCGAACTTCAACCATCTCGAGGAATATTTTAGTGTGTTGGGGAAATTTATCAAGAAAGCCTGGTCGGAGAACGTGGATTTTATCACGCGGGAATTCTAGATGTAGTTAAAGTGGTGCGTCGATATAGTCAGCGACAACGTAAGCACTACACTAAGCTATTTTCATTATGTAGTAATCTCTATTCTATAGCCTTTCAGTTAAAAGCTATAACCTTAAATTAAAGGTATTATAGTATAAAAAGCTATTATAATAAAGTAATAACTAGCACACAAGCTGTCACGACTGGGAAGTCTCTTAGGTCAAGTACAATGTAACATATATTCTATATAGTAGGTAGTATATAATGCATACAAGACTAAAGCTTGTAGAACGGAAGAATATGGTACGGAACATGGCCGGGTAGATTATGGCGAGCTGACTGATCGTGAACTAGGTAATACGATAAGTCTGATATTAAGCCTGGTGCAGAAAGATATGGTCGTCGATAACCAGGTGAAGGAACCGCCGGGGCTCCAAGGTTCGGCATGTCCCCTACAACTAACAAACTCTCCTAAACCTTTCCTATAGTTAGCGCCTCCATCTCCAACATACCCTGTGAGCCAACAAGATTGACACTTGGAGGCTAAGATGAAAATAGTAATACCTGAGAAAGAGCGCCGTGAATCTCAACATACGCGACTTCTTATGCAACTCTACGTGGTGTTGCGGAAGACGCCGTAACGCTAAACGATGGAAAACTCCTTCTCAAACCAACCCTCTCGCAGCTTCGCAGTCTCATCGCCATATTTTGGCAATTCACAGTATCCTATTCGTCGAAACGTTCCATCGTTCTTGTCCTGCAGAACCAAGCCCCGAATCAATCCGGAATCGTGTAGTATTTGTAGTAAGTAGACATCAAGCGAGGAGACATCCTGAAACTCTTGCGCGTCAAGGGTAAGCGACAGATCGCTGTGGCTCTGTGGAACGACTAGCTCACGGGTTGCCGGATCTGTCACAAGCTTCAAAGTGATCGCATTCCCCGATATGCGTAACATGCCGGAGACGTACTCGGTGTATTTCTCTATTTCCGACGCAGGCTGGATGTTGAACTCTCTGAGGCTCGCCGTCACCTCCACCGTGCTCCACATACGGTTCCTGAAAATCACCTGGCCATCAATGGAGGCCCAGGACCAGGAAGGCGCCCTATAACGGTAGGAGGGCCGCGGCAAGGGCGTCTGTCCTTCGGCTCGCGACCACATCAGCTGCGCGAGGAGCCCGTAACTGAAGAGACCTGCTAGATACTCGCCCAGCTCCGCGCGATGCATCTTCTTCGCAATGCCCGAGATGGCGTTCAGCCTATCATCTAAGACTCCCAGGGCGCGTTCCGTATAGGCCTCGACAATGTTCGCCCATTGCTCGATCACGATGCCTTGCCGCTGGTCCTGCTCCCCGGTGATCTTCAGCGCCAGCGACATGAGACCGGTGCGGTATAGGAATGTGTTGCGTTTGAGGGCCTTCTTGTGGCGCGTATCCGGGACCCCGCCGTACCTGGCGATGTACAGCACGGATGCGACCCGGGACTCCATCATCGGGATGCCGTGCTGCTGCGCGTCGAAGGGACGGATCGTGCCGCCGTCATGCTCGTGCCCACTCAAACACCGGAACTCCATGTAAAGCGACCCGAAAATCAACAGGCGCGGTGCCAGGAGGTGCTCCTGCATCGTCCACCCGCGCTTGTGGATGGGTTCGTCGCCCGCGGGGTCTATCATGAGCAGCACGCTGCCTTTCTTGTGGCGCGAGAACTTCGCACGCAGCCGGATAGGCGTCTTCTCTAGTTTCCGTGTCTGGAGAAAACCGTCACGGCAAGCTGGTGCCGTACTGGCGGATATCGTCACGTACGACAGGCTGTAGATATCTGTCATCCGGGTGATCTCCACCGCCTTGTCTGCAGGGTCGTCTTGGACAATGCAGAGGGCATCAATCCAGATGTACTTGACTTTTAATGCCCGGGTTACCGTGATTGCATCCTTGATTGTCTGCGGAAACTCCCCTGCCGGCAGCGCTTGGAGATGTTGCTCCAGTGTCGCCTTGGTGGTTGTGACTGGCTGGGGCCCGCCCCAGCAATAACTCAGAGTAACGTACTTGTCGTGTTTGAGCTTTTCTGCCCGAGTATCGACGAGACGTATTGTGTCACCCGAGACGTCGATGACTCGCGTGGGTAAGGGGGTTCCCCTGGAGCTCGGACATGCCGAATGCCAATTGCAGCAAGTTTTCAGCCACTGACGAGCCTTCTCAAAAGCTCGCTCCGAGGAAATATCCAAACCGGGGGGTTGGATGGGAAGGACTTTGAGAGAAGGGTCGTCTATATAGTTATAATCAGACTTTTAGCGTCGTATTGCCGACTCTCTAGAACTTACTCGCCGGCGCGTAGACACGGAAGCCTTGCACCTCCTGACTATGCTCTTCATCGTCTTCGTCCCATCCTTCCGCCGCAATGAAAGCTCTCATATCGTTTTTGCGATTTCGATAGCGGCCAAGGCGGAGCTCAACATTCGTCTCTGGGCCTGCTTTTGTGACGCTGACGTATTGCTGTAGCAGTTCACATTGCTCTGCGCCAGGTCGCTGCTGGAGTTCCCCCAGCCGCCCTAAAATGTGATTTTGGGCTCGGTCATCCAGATTCACCACGATTTGATCGCATATAGAGCAAGAGTGGGCAATCTCAGCTGCGGCGCCGGTGGTCGTTACCATCGTGGGCAACGGCCAGATGGAGATATGTGGTCTAGAGTGGAGAAGAACTACGGTGTGGGGGACAACAATCCCGACCTAAAACGCAACCCCTGCGATTTTTCGCGTTTCAATCCCAGCCTCCGGTATTTACCCCTTTCCTTTTAAGTGAAAAAGTCTGACAAGAAAGATAAGAAAGAGAGAGCGAGGGCTCGACGAGAGGCGGAACAAGAGAAGAATCTCGAAGATGTAGTATGCATAAAAAACTAGATTCAGAAGCACATCCACAAGTTGCGCCTAACAGAGGCACGGCGACCGGGGGGAAGGGGGTTAGCTAGCAGGGAACTTAACTCACCACAACTAATAGCAAGAGGCATGAACACACTTTATTACGTTACATTATGTTTGTCCATGTTCCTCAAGAAATACTTACATAATCTGGAGATAACTATGCTGATATTCATGCTGGGTATATATCGTCTACTAAGATGCCTCCTTATTCTGACACTGGTTTCACCCTCGATTGGTCTTCGCCAAGGAGCTATTCTCCGTAATATCCGAAAATCGAACGTAAGTGGACGGTGGGCCACAACCACAATCAACCGACAATAAAAAAAATCGACCAAAAAGCACCAGAGGCGGGGTAAAAAATTACAAAACAACCACCAAACACTTCACAATTACGTATATTACAACCAAACTAAAGCCTATTAAACAAATAAACACTTAAACAGCTTAATTTAATTAAATATAACTTTATATAATAATTATTTTTATTTTTCTATTTTGCTTTTAGTTATTATTGGTTAGTTGTAGTAGTGGCTTACTCTTGTACGTAGGCTACTACCACATTTAACCAACAATAAAAAAAGCTAGCTAAAAGCAGCTAGAAATAAACTAATAGCAAAATAAAATAATTAAATAAATTTATATTTAAGATATAGAAGTACTTAGTAATTACTTTATAATTTTTCTTAATTTTTTTTACCTTATATATAGTTGCTTTTAGTTGATTTTCTTTTATTGTCGGTTGATTGTGGTTGTGGCCCACCATATAAGTGGCTAACCGCTTCTGTCGATCAAATTGTTTCGAGATTCGCGAGTTTCGATCGTGGGCCCTTTGTAATACTGGTTTTATCAGCAGTTCGATCACGACGACCAATAGTGCATGCGGGATCACGAACCCTCTTGCCAATTGTAAAATAGTACCCTACTCCAAATATAACCCAGAACCCGGTTAGAACAATGCTGAAATTCATGGTCTCGGCGGTTACTTCGACGCTGCTGGGCCAAAAACTAAAAAAGAAGGATATGATAATCCAGATAAGACCGGTAATGTTTACGAGGGTCCCGAATGGTTCCGGGACCCTCCAAGGCCCCCATACTAGTGGGATGTCGTCATTTGTTTCGACAGAGATATCGGAATACCGCCGACGCTGTTCAATCTTGCCTGCGTTACGACCCCAGAGAAGGAGGCCCAATGGAATGGCTGCGGCCGCTTCCCACGAGGATATGGTGAAAGACAGGATACTCTCCAAGGCTTTTTCTGAGCCTATGTTGATGATGCCTAAAATAAGCGAAATAAAACATGTTGTCCAAATTGCATTCATGGGCAAGAAGGACCGCGAGTCAACCTAGGCGGTTCATAATCAGTGATGCGATCGTAGTTGATATCACTAACATCACATTCTTACCAACAGAAGCTTATTTGACATGGGCGGCCCGTGGTCTCTTGCAAAGGCCCATAATTGCCGCGACGCACCTGCGAATTGGCCGAACGTGGCGCAATACGCCAATACTAGTATGATGGACACCATGATTGTCGTGCCCGCGGTAGATTGGGTCGCGTCGAAGAAGATTTGGATGAACGGGTAGTTGAATTGTGTTTCCAGCGCAGAGTTGACGTCGCCGGCTCTAAACAACGTCACGAGAAGCATGCCGAATCCAAGCAAACCGTTGAAGACGACGGTAATGACAATGTTCCAGGGGATAACCACGGCCGCGTTTTGTGTTTCTTCGGCCATGTGGACCGCGCCGTCCGCTCCTAATATTACTCATTAGCCCCGAAGCCCCTGGAGCAAAACAAGGGAAACGCGAGATGTAGCTACCAATGAAAGGCCCAATATTGGTTATAATGCCAACGAAAAAGGCGAGGCCAGTTGACGACCAGCCGCCGTCGTTATTCCATGTAGTGAACACTTCTACAGGGCTGATTCGTTCGCCGAGATAGAGGAGTGGTATTATTAATGCAAAGAAGCCGATGACGTGGAGATATAGAATGAAGCCTTCAATTTTAGGAAGCCAACGGCCGAATGTTGAGTTCACCACGAAGGAGAGAATGACCGTAGCCCATATGAGCAACGTGCCATGCCACCCTTGGGGGGTATAGCTGTTGGGATAATTCAAGACAAGAAGCCCTTGGATTAATGTCGCGCACAGGATGCCGCCCATGGTAACGATAGATTGCCAGACCGCCACAGACAACCACCCTTTAACTCTGTCAGGCCCCATATTGACCTAATGGAAGGGAATGAGCATATGGTGTATACCGCGTACCTGTTAGATAGCTTAATAGAACCCGGGACCTCTTGGGCGCTAACATGAAGACCCAGTGGTACTGGCCGGATGACGTCGGGGCCATGGAGGCTAGTTCTGCCAAGGGGACCATGATGGCTAGAAACCCGGCCCAGGAGAGAATGAAAGACGTAACGAGCCCTGCGCTACCGCCATTCGCGAGACCAAAGCCGAAGTACCTGCCTCTTTGCATGAGCCTTCATCATTTCGCTCCAGAGAGAACCGACCGATGTTGAGTCAAGGGTAATTCTGAAGACTGGGGAGATATCACTAACACTAAGACGCCCTCCCAGGTGAGCATGAGAGTCGTCGACAATCCCAACGTGGAAATCAACCCAAACCGACGCTGATACGTGAGGTACTATTAGCGAAACTTGCGCCGTGGCTTGCTGACTAAGGGTCATCTACCTTGAGGATCTCTAATATCGATTCGAGTTAGCGACGAAGTCAATCGGATTAATTCACATACGTTTCTTCCCAATCCTCGAAAGACTGTACTCGTCTCGTCTCGAGAGCTGTTCCCAGCGAGGCGTCGAGCCCCGCGAGTCGTCCTGTTCAACGATGAGCCTAGGCTTAGCAGACGCCATGATCAGTCACGACTCAGGTCAGCTGGAGAGAGGTGAGAGATTTGGGTTGGACGTGGCCGCTTGTTCAACGGGTAGACGACTTCAACGCGTTCAAGGCTTGGTGTAAGCGTCTTCTGCTAGTGAGGGGCCGGGCCCCTCTAATGCGATTTCAGATATGTGGAATGGAATCGCAGGATGTGACTAAGGTAAGGACTTTTGGGCAAATTTCCGGCGCGCCATAGAATGCATGCGCCATACTACATAGGTAATGCGGTGCACGCGATGTGCATGTGTGGCGTCCCCAATAGTCACGGGCAGCGATAAGGGCCGCTGTAGGGCGCGGCCCGTACCGTACCTCGGTCACACATTTTCTATTTTGGGCACCTGCTAGTGGTCCTAAATACGACGCGCGTGGAACGACAGCTTTCTGTGGTGTCTCCTAAATGTCAGGAAACCCCACACTTATCGCGCCATGGAAAGGGGGACGGGCTCGCTTCTATTTGTTGCCTTTTTCATTCGAGTTTAGGCCTCGTTTGCGGGCCCGCGATCTTCAATATAGATGATTTCAACAGTACGGACCTCGTCTTTCTTGTATTAGACTACTCCCGGTCTAAATCCCGTTACCCACAAACCCGTTCACAATGTCTTCGACGTTGCGATGGCTTCAACCTCGAAGCGTCTTGGTAACGGCCGACAACCAGGCAACTGGCGTCAGCATCGCAACATGGTTTCTCGCGTCCACGTTCCTCACAGTGTATCTTTCGGGCCAAACTGTGAAATATACAATGCTTCGACGGTTCCGGCTTGACGACTATATTCTGTTGCTTTCAATCGTGAGTAGTCTGTCTAGTATGAGTGCGCGCGTAAACATCGAGTTGACAAGAACGCAGACCTTTGCGCTACCTCTTTCCGTCCTATTCTCAGTCGCTGCGTCAAACGGACTTGGGAACAAGATCGTGCCAAATGCGCAGCTTGATGTCATACAGAAGGTTCGGTTTGAGCCATGTACCTCGAGGGGGTACGTTACTTAGGTAACACTAACTGTGTTCAGACCCAATATGCTGCCGACATACTCTACATCTCCGTCGTGGGCACCGTGAAGCTATCATTGCTAGTATTCATCCGCCAGATCGCGATCGATGCTAAGCAGACCCGGCTCATCCTGTACTTATTGCTATTCCATATTTCGATCACTATCGCTTCGCTCTTTGCCTCTGCCTTTCAGTGCCGGGTCCCTCGCCCCTGGGAAACTTTGGGCCAGCAGTGTTTCGATACGGTCAGTCATCTCCGTTTTAGCGTCTATCCATGCTTACTTACTAACCATTCTCAAGTCGGCATTTTGGACGGGGTTCGGCGTGCTTGATATTCTTACGGAGTTTTCGGTCATCTTAACTTCCATTGTCCTAGTCTGGAACGTTCATCTACCCACACAGCGAAAGTTGGTTGTCGTTGGTTGCTTCGCACCACGGATTCTGTTAGTACATTCACGCAGATTGCGCATTACCCTCACTCATTCTATCCAGCGTCGCTGCAGCAGCCGCCACCAGGCTTGCATTCCTCGTCCCCAGCTTGCCACATAACTACTGGGCATGGAACCTGTGGCGCCTCGTAGTATCTACTGAAGTGCAAGTGTGCTTGAGCATATCAACTGCCTGTGTCCCCAGCTTGAAGCCCCTGTTTGAGGCGATCGAGGTAGGTGTCCTGCTATTCCAGCTCGGTTTTATGGAGACTAGACTCACAAATACAGGCGGGCGTGTGGCACGCGGACGACCTCCGGCGTCGTGGCTTGTCGCTTGAAGACCTACATAGTAAGGGGTATTTGAAGGAGTCGGAAAGCTGGCTGCCACTGGAGGAGATTGATATTACACGGCCAGCGACGGACGCGAGCTCTCGCGCGCAATCTCGGGATATTAGCAGAAGCTCTAATGCCGGTGGCGTGGTAGAGGCGTCGCCGATTTAGACAACTCGCGAAAGCTCAGGGCCAAGCCGGGATGTTCACTTGTTGCCACATCTACGCGAATGCTTTGCATCTCGGATACCGGCGCGTTCTGCCCTTTGACTACCCTTGCTCTAGGGCCCTGGAGGGCTTAGATGGGTTGCTTCCTGTAAATCGCGTTGCCTAGCCATAGTGATGGCACCTCTCTAGTTTAGGTATTCATCGATAGAGGTTAGCTGAGGTCTCTATTCCCAAAATGGTTCTATGGTGCGCGGCTACAGGATTCTTTTGCCGATCCGGTACGACTTTGAGGATCTTGGCAATGCGCCCCCTGTAACAACTGGACAACCCCCCCGAAGTTACTCATGGAAATTAATCGCAGCATGAAAGTCATGTATTAAGTTGTATTTTACTATCGGCTCAGAGGACGGTTTGTCTATTCTTAGACGCCATTAATAGCTCTAAGTATATTATAGCCTACGTATTCCTAATGTAAGCACACCGTCGAGATAGAGATCTTAGTGAGCGTGAGGGGTACAAGAAAAAGAAATTCGTACGGAAAGCTGCATATGTCTGATCGCGGGAGGATTCGCGGGAGAGCGCCTTCAAAGGCTCCAAGGTAGCACAGAACCATCGAGCTGTTGGCCTGTCTCGTAGCCGTTGCCCCGCAAATGTTGTTGCGCTGACCTAGGTGCATGCATGCAAGCGACTCGATTCCAGTAAGTCCGGACTCCGAAAAACAGCGCCACCAACAGGCCGCCGGATTTTGAGTTGCCTATTCGGGACTTTTCGGACGTCTCGGTGGGCAGTGTGGTCGGGCGCTGATACCCTTCCACGGGTTGGACCGCTGTGGTGCTTCGGTAGTAATGTCCACCCATGTGAGTTCTTAGTCTAGACCGCAAGGATGTCACACTTTGTGTCATTTCACGACGCGTTGTGGCCTGCATGGATCTAAAGTCTAGCTGAGTCCTGAGCATAGCTGAGGCGGCGGCCTATCTAGCTGTGATCACGTACCTACTATACTAAGCAAGTCCTGCTTCCTCGTAGGGTCTTATACAGAGTGGCGTGTCGCATTACAGGTAGTGTGACGCTGGGATAACTGATGCCAACATTCCACACCGCCTCTCCTAGATGCCGGGTCAAAGGCTAAAAAGTCCTATCGTACTACTCGTATGTAAGGGAAGTGAGGCTCTGGCCACATCTAAGTACTCGATGCCGTATAGTTTCCCGCGTCGCATCTCTTGGCTGCATATTAAGAATCCTATAATACACCCTGCTATGACCGTAGGGCTGCGCGGATACTGTGCGGGGACCTGGCGTTAGGATTGCTCGATGGATATACTAAGTAGGATCCGGGGCTTTGCCGGCCTTTTTTTTCTCTCTTTTTTTCCGCAACGAGTCAAGAGTACATGCACAGCCCTAAAGCTATCTACCAATCGCATCTATGGGTTTTTATGCCGTAGCGTAGTATCCCGCGCCCCGGCTCGGCTTTCCCTAACGCCAATCGACCTAACGCAACAGTATACCCTACGTAAAATGGCGGCAGAGCTACATGCGAGTTTCGATCTTGTGACTATAAACCACGTTAAACTAAAAAGGACTTGTCACCATAAACTCATTGTCTGTAACAAATCATTCCAATTACTCTAGGTTGCGACTGTAGTACCAGCCAATACGAAATTATCAGAGCCTGAGGGACAGATGCCCGTGTAACTGCGCTTATGAACCCAGCCAACATGTCGATAGCCCTCCAAAAATGAAGCTAGTCGCTCACTAGCCGCGCCGCTAAACTTCTTGATAGCTGTGAATACCGATGGCCGTTAGTTATCTGACCCTCTATCCGTATTTGGGTTGATCCTACCCGAAGGGGCACAAGCCACTTTCACTAGACCTTTATTAGCCGACGTGAACTGCGCTTAATCGATTCTAGCATACGTACGTAGCGGAAGCCTCGTGGGAAACACATGATTCGAGCTGGGCGCTGGCAGATTTCACATTAGTCAGGCCTGGTATTGAGGGTATCGATATCGTATGGGTGTACGTACGCGTTTTTGTTTTCGGCTGCGTGCACGTGAACGTCAGGCTCCGTAGCGACGGGTAAAGCGCTGGCGATCGAGCCGAGCATAGCGAAGGAGATGGAAACGAATTTCAAATGCATGTTGAGTTTCTAGTTGTTGTTTTTTTCAGTACGCGAAAAGGGCTGTGGGCTGAGGGATGGTGAGAAATAGGGGCTGGAGAAAACGCTGCGAAGATTCGGGGTCGAAGATCGATTATATTCAAATATATCTGACGTGTTACCCAAAGCGCTCTGATGTCTCTACTTGGTATGATTCTAAGTGCTGATCCCTATGACGAGGAGAAAATGCTTATTAGCAGGTGCATAGAGTGCCGGCCACCATGCCCACTCATCACCGCGTTGTTATGAACGTATAGTATACCGTCGTGAGCATCGGTAACGTTGCTACTTCTTTAAGCAGTGGCATAGAAGGCCCTGGATGAACATAAGATACCATGCATGCGTGTTCATGTAGCTGGCAGTAGGTGGCACTATGGTAGAGGGTTGCAGTGAAAGCGACCGAGTGGATACTGCAAGGGTAACAGAAACTCTCGTTTGCCGAATAGGTGTAAAGAAGAGGTGTGTCACTACTAGGTATTTATTACTACGTGTTAGGCAACAACGTTTAAATCGTAGGCGAACGCACACGCGCATCAGGAAGGACTTTGGAGTCATTCACATCCTAATGACACATTAAGCGAACATGTTGATACGTCACACCCGACGCAAGATATTCATTCAGCTCATGCGCTATCTATGGGGCGAAATATGGAATCGTCCTATGGACTACCGAGGTACCCGTCGTTCAAGACAAGCCTACCAGGGCCCTAGAGCCACGGCGCTTTGTCCTCGGAAGCACGAAAGTCATGGCCAGCAGGCCGCCATAATAGGAACAGACGCAGATCATCAGCCTCGTATTCCCGCCACTTCGGGCTCGGGTTCTGAATTGCAACGTCGGGGTTCAGACTGTCGACGTTTCCATACCCCAGCCTTTCGTAGATGGGTACCGCGAATGGGACTGATTCAACACAAGACTCTAGTCCTAGCTCGTCCGCCTTTTCGTTACCCCACTTGACTAGAAGAGTGCCGACGCCCTTCTCCCTGTGGTCGGGATGTACGACTAGCTGTTCGAGTTCTGTATGAAGTGAGCACCACTGCCCGAAGCCACCATACGCATGCCATGGGGGTCCTTACCGAGGTGAGGCCGGGTCATCCTCTCCTTCATGAAGCCTTTGAGACTCGTGAGTAGTTTTCCCGCAAAAGCCTTCTCATCGGTTCCCTCTATGTGCCAATGTGCTTCAATCGGCTTCTGTGGCTCTCCGGGATTCTCGATCTGCTCACGTATATCCCATTCAGCTGCCCCGACAATCTTTCCAGTCTCGGAGTCGGTGACCTTGAGCCAATGGAGATGGTCACTGTGATTCCAGTGCTTCAAGGTTCGCTGCTTTGAAGCCTCGATGGCCGTTTCGACAGTGGTGTGGACTGGCATGAACCATCGTCGAAGTGAGTTGTAAGGCTCCCCAAAAGCAACATAGAGCATTGGAAGGATCTCATCGAAGTCCTTGGCATCTTTCACCTCTTCAATAAGATACGGCATGGTGGCGTGAGCTTTGGGCGAATTACGCCAAGATAAACGGAGGGCTAGACCGTTGAGGTGACGAGGTGTAATTATCCGAACGACCGATCTGAACGAATAAGTATTGACCCTCGGCTTTTTAGAACGCCTGGTAGGGGTTGTTATGTCTCGGACCGTAGAGTAGAAATAAGGGGAGAAACCACTTGCTCGCAGTATAATACTATGGTTATTGTAAAGCTACCTACGTGAAGTGTATCTTGGTGGCTCATCGACACTAGCGGAGAAACACCGCTCAGCCCTTCAGCATATCCGCGCTGTTGTGACACAGTGCTTATGCAGAGATGCGAACCGGTCAATGGAGCTCGTGTGATACCGTGGTTGGCTATAAACTTGGCGTTACCCCTCACAGCCTGCAGGATACTTGCTGCAGGTCAGAGAAAGTACCTAGCATCGTAAGACATACTGGCTGCTGACAATATACTATAGGACTACTGCAGCTATCTTCCCCGCTTGTGGTGTCACTCGACTGTCATGGCCGGTGATGCCTCAGGCTGCCATTCGGTCGTTTTTACTAGAGAAGCCTAGAAAATAGGACGACTCCGTGCCCGTCCGTAGGGCCGGCTGACATGTCATATCGTTCGATTGCACCACGTGCTTGAGACCGATGTCGCGCGCCTAGATTCTGTTTTCTTAGCGTTATGGTTACACCGCCACTGCATTAGCCCTTTCTCACCGTAGTCATACTTATTGTGCAAAGCTTTTGCTGGAACGTCACAATACTAAAGGATCGCCGATGATACCAAGATTGCGGCTGACATTGTACTGAAGCTCTGCTCGCGGGGTGACTCACGACAAGTTGGCGAAGCGGGCTTAGCCAAAGCGGTCCTTTCCCCCGATTCCGCTTGGCCTTGGTAGCAAAATACTTTGTCGTCCTTGACTTCTTCTTGGGCCAACCAACCCATCCTCGGCCGCCATGACCTTTGTCAACTGGAATAAGTCGATGAAGAATGTTATGTCTTACGCACCTCTGCATCAAGGTTTAGACGACCGGCCGGACGACGAAGCAGAAAAGTCATGTTTGCGTCCGGCTGGACTGTTGTTGCCTTCGACGGCGTCAGTTCTTATGCTTCTCTGTCTGGTTGCCCTCGCTATATCTAATGGCATCTTAATTGCGCGCGAGACACATTGCGGGTCTCCCCAGGAAACCTTACCATACTGTTGAGTCTTTGCGTTCGCCCTTTTAGAGTGAATTTAGCCTTAATACGTTAAGCAGGGGGTTCCGATGAAGTCTTCCTCAAACCATTTCACTGGGTTACTGAGTTTTCCAATGAGAATGTGACAGAAACCAGTCCTCTATGGAAAAGCCTCTTCCCAAGTAAGTCTAAAGCCCAGAAAGCAGCACAACTAGTCGTTGAAGCTCATAGCTGCCCGTAGTTGGAGATGGACTGGTTACCCTGCCGGACGAATGGTCGGCGGCTCAACGCCTTCCTGCTAGCATGAAGCGGTATAAGAACTCCAACGACAGCATCTACTTCGTCGCTGCCTACCATCAGCTTCATTGCTTGGTAAGAGAGAGCCCTTCCGTATACGGACGCTTGGGTCGGTACGACGATACATTCGCTGACCTCGAGTTAAGGCCATCATTCGCTCTGTAGTTTACCATCTTAAAGACGGTGTCAAACCAGGCGTCCCTTTCATGCACGTGACGCATTGTCTGGATTCGCTTCGGCAGTCTGCGATGTGTCACGCTGACGATACTCTTCTTTATACTGAAGATAGTCACACCTACGGAGACGGGCAGCCGAGGATGTGCAGGGATTGGAACGCCCTTGAGCGTTGGACTAAGGAGCACCGGATATATGTTGAAGGGATGGAAGATTTGTGAGTTTGCATCATAAGGCGCGATCGGTGACGGAATGGCCGGGCAATATGGTATGCGAAGGGTGGTCGGAAGAGAACACGACTGAATAGGGGCAACGTTCATATCCCTCGTGTCGACTCACTAAGAGAGAAATGGTCTCTACAAGACGCGCCAAGACTGAGCGTGGGGCATACGGAGCGCAATACATGGGAGATCCGAAACGACCGAGTACTACCATGTCTCCGGGCGAGTAAAATACTCATTAGTGCAAACAAGCAATAAGAATATTGGTTATATGTACGCCCTTCTGAAGCTCGAAGTACCATGATCTAAGATCAAGGCAATTTGACGTCAAAACCAATAACGCGGTCGGTCCATCCTGGGATCGCAGTGCTGATTACCCACTACCACGGGCGCTTCGGTTCTACTTGACATTCCTAGCGGCTACTCAAACGATGGGACGAACAGGAAATACACTACGACGGGCCTCTGATACTTGTTTCGCCGGGTTCGTAGTGGACGGAAAAATTGTCGGTTGAGCTAAGCACGAGTTGGACGATGCGCTTTTCTTTATTCTAGCGAGTGCCTCGGTTAGTTGACTGACTATATGTGAAGCTGTATAGATAGGATTAGTATACTATACCGTCGTATTTCTATTGAAGAAGGGTCACCGAACAGGGGACCCCCGTCGTTTCATTAGTGTGTGGGTAAGGGTGTTGGGGCAGCGTTGGGGGACATTCGTCTGAGCTGGGCGGGTACCGTGGAGCTTGGCATGTCTCCTGTGATGCCAATACTCTCTTTACAAAGCCCTGGTACTGCCCGGGCGCCGGGGAAGCGAGGAAGCGAGACAAGCATGTGCGGAGCATGCCGAAACTGAATGCTAGTATTGTGTCGCTTAGCGATACGATGTTGCAAGGGACCGCATAGGGATTTCTAACATCAGATGATGGCGGAAGAGCCTCACCATGTCGCTAGGGGTCAGGCCCACAGGCTTGGCATCTTCTACCGATGCCTCTCCCGGCGCAAGACTAGTACCTAATTTCATGTTTTGGGCTCTTCAACACAGATGAGGCCTAGCATTCTATTTCCCAGACTTGGAAGGGGTAGTTCCACCGATGGCTTCTCATACGTCTGATGTTCCACATAGTAGTATATCGCACATAGCATACGAATAGTAGGTTAGCACGTTTCTTGGCGTGAGCTTCATATCCCGGTAACGGATGATCGCCAATGATTCATGTCCACGATGAGGTTGGGAGATTTGCTGGGCCTAAGAAGATCAGATCATATAAGATCACCGGCTGCCGCCTTCATCTGGGAAACTTTCTATCCTCATCACACATCAATCCCATCATTTTCTTTCTCATCAACCTACACAGCTGTGCTGTCTTTCACTTCTTGCCATATTCGAGTTAATTTTGCCGACTGTTTCTTGTCGCCAGTTTCCCGATCGTCGACGATCCAGCATCATCAATTCCTCACGTTACACCCCGCATACCAATCCCTCACTATCTCAAAATGCGTTTCACCATTAGCTTGATCACCGCCTGCGCGGCCCTTGCCCAAGCTGGTGTTTTCAGCCAGCAGACCTACGACGACATCTCCATCTCGGGAGGCGTAGCAGGCAATGCTCAGAACGAGGCGCTAGCAGTGTTCAGTGCGTTGGACTTGAACGACCTCGCCAACGTCGACAAAGACGACCTCGACTTCCTTAACTCTGTCAACCAGATCGCCAACGATGCCGAGACTGAGGCCTTCAACCCGGCCATCGAGGCCGCCTCCGGCGAGGAAGCCGACGCTCTCCAGCGCGGCAAGATAAAGAACAAGGTCTTGAAGCTTACTGCTACTATCCTTAAGCTTCAAGCTCAGGCCGCCCAGGGCCAGGACGTCGAGGAAAAGCTGGCAGATGAGCAGAAGAAGCTGAACAACAACATCCAACAGGATGAGGACGAGGCTGGCAACGAATCCGTTTTCCTGTCGTTCGACGCCACTACCGACTAAATCGCTTCCCACTCTCCGCTTCTACAGCTTGAGAAGCACGGTTGAGGCTACGTCAAAGAAGACAGCAAGACAGGTCTTCCTACTGCTTTGGTGATAGACCCGAATGCCGGGCTACTGCTACGTTGAGGAATTGAACTCGAGTATGGACTTATTATATAATAGAAAATGAACAAGTGTGATACCCTATACTTGAAGTCTTCACTTGAATGTGCATGCTTTCGTCGAACGTTTAGTGTGTCTTGACGACCCTCGATTCACATTGTAGCGCATTAGTCCTGTGTAAATCTGATTGCTCTCGTTTCAATATCCTAGCGTGATTAAATCTATCTAACAAGTAAAGACCGCCGGCCCAGGTGCCGTGTACGAGGTGGGAACAGGGTAGTAAATGTTGATCATCAAGCCCGGGTCCGTCGGCTTATAAGCGCCGGGGAACGCAACGAGGTTAGTCGGCGTCTTGCTTCCGCCGCCTGTGACGGTGAGCTGGGCGCAGGACACATAGGGCTGGGCCCCGCCGGCGGAACCGGCGCTGTGGAGGGCGATGTGTTCCACGCGCAGCAGGTAGTCGCCCGCCGGGATGCAGGAGGGGATCTTCGTCGTCACCTGGCTGGCGCCCTGGCTGGGCCAGGTCAATCCGCTGGGGCCGATGTTGGGGCCTTGCGAGAAGATCTTAAACCACACGGCGCCAGATCCGTCCCACGAGTCGGCTGTTTGTCCTGAGGGCACCTTGGCCATGTAGAACTGAAGAACGCCCGGGTGCGACACCGACGCGTCGGCTGTGAAGCCGACTGTCGAGCCGGCGGCGACGGTCATCGTCTTTGCGCCTTCGTTGCCGGGCGCTAGCTGGTAGCACCGGATCTGGTCCGAGGTCACGCTCGGAACTATAACCCATGGTGTCAGCGAGCGGAGATATAATCGGAGAAAGAGTTGTATCATCCGATTGCAAGGGAATAATCAGCAATCTAGCGCGTACCTGGGCCATTGCTCTGGTAGTTGGTCGTCTTCCTTACGTATTCCCACTTGCTAGTCGCCCCGCTGCCGGCGATCAGCGCGGGGAAGGTGTCTAAGAGAGCGCATCAGCAAGATTACCAGCATTGAAAGGATCGAAGAGTGTTATTACAGTGAGCCTGCGCAAGCGAGGCGAGCGCGATGAGAGCGGCGAGCATCTGCATCTTGATTCTGGAGACCTAACTAACTGATGGAAGCTTGGCGGGTCCTAGCGAATGCGAAATCCAGCGGGCGTGGAGCACATTATGTTCTTATTATACTCCCAATCCGCGCTGCGCATAATGTCGCGCGGCAGCGAGGTTATTGGCGAGCGCAATGCCGGGAAATCCGCCCATGCCCGATGACGAGGGAGGATACTCAGTCGGGGCAACGGACGTGGTTGAAGATGACGTCCCGGCGGTTAAACTGCTCTGCAGGCCCTGCAGCCAGTCAGAGGTGGGCAATACATTGCGCGTAATTTAGATAAATCGAGTAGGTTGGGGTTCCGGGAAATACAGGTTCCCCAGATTTATCATTTATATTAATATAGCCTGTCACCGTGGTGCTGTCCCTGCCTGGGTGGGTTGGGGTTTTAATAAATCGCTTGCTGCTATAGCGGCCAAGACTTCGTCGGGTGATGTATCGGACCGTCACACCCCCGGGACTCCCTCTTTAGCTAGGCGCTCCATCATAAAGATGAAAACTACCGACCTCTCGCATACCTCGATGGATGTAGCGGGGAGAAAAAAAGCATGGCTGAAAAAAATGATGTTGACACCGCCATGTGTTAGTGACGGTATATAAAGCTTTATCCCTCCACGACACAAAGCGTTCTCGATAGAGAAATGAGCCATACTTAACAATACATTGTGATTCTTTTGACGCTGCGACTTTGTCACAATGAGAGTGAGCTTTATGTTGTTAGAGCTAACATCAACCAATTGTCACCCTTGCGAGACCAAGGATTGAGCTAACCAAAGAAACGATCCTTTGAGCATCAGGCCTTTGAATTAGAACAAGGCGCGCATAGCTCGATGCTATTTGCCAACATCACAATGGCCCTTGTGTAGCCCCTTGTATAAGAACCATGTTCGAATTTCGTAATATCATGACTCTCACTCATCAGACTCATCAACTTTTAACACCAGGGTAATAGAAAAACGTGAGTATAGACTACTCACCATCCGCGAACTTACATCACACAAAGACCTTCTACTCTTAGCTAGGGATTCGAGTAAAACCAGTCATCATGTGCTGGAAACAAGAGTTTTACTTCTCTCAGTGCGGCCACCGCTTCGTGGTCGAGAATTCGATAGTGCGCAAGTGTGCGGCCGCCGAGGCCTACGGACACCCGTGTTTCGGATCCTTTGAGAATCCCGAGTCGGACATTGTGGTAAGACAAGGACGCTGTCCTAATTGTTAGAATATCGCAAGCTGGCTTCTAGCGGGAAACTAGCTGAGGCATGGTCCGTTAGAGTAGTAGGTAAGTTCCCTTGTGTTTCACGGTTATTTTTACGGGTCTGGGGGGGATGGAAAAGTTATCGGCTGTTAATGGTCGGGGATGTGAATAAAATTTAATAGAATATTTACGTGTCAACTAGCTGTGCTTTATCAATCATAATGTGAATCTAACACGCATATAAATTTAACTCTAGGTTTTCTCGTATGGAAAAGGGGATAAAACGAAAGATTTATTGAGTAAAAGGTGTTTTAGACCAAACCTAGCGCAAGCAATGGTAAAACAGAGCCTCCTCTAAATGACGATATACCCTAGGATATATAGTCGCTTGTTTCCGCGACATCCAACCGTTAGTTTGGGGAGCCAGACTAGTACGAGGCTTACTTTTCTACTCGCCGACGGCCGAATGTGGAGTCCTGGTTCCTTATGAGAAGCGAGGATGGTATCAACAGCTCGAACGTCTTCGCAAGCTAGCCGACGTGCCATATATTGTCGACCAACGTGATTAGATATAGGTGCTACGGGGCTAACTCAGCTCAAGAGTGCACATCGCCTTTTAGCAACAACACGTATTAGTACTGTTAATAGATTACGAGAAAGAGGTTGCGCATTTACCAGTATCAAGGCCATGAAGGCTCTCGGATGTCGAACGAGTTCATCTCGAACCACCTGGTAATATTTATAATTGCCCCCTGAGTTAGAGCCACCTTTTACACCAATAATCCCTCGAGATTTATTAGTCACACCCGGGATGATTTCTTCCTGTTCTAGCAGTCCACGCTGTGAGAAGACCGGATTCAGCATTTTGCGCATGGCGTTATGCATCTTTGAATCCCGCTCGCTGCCCACGCATTTACTACTGAATCTGGCTACGAACACTTCGTAGAATGGGCCTTTTGGGGCTACCTCTTTTCCGGGTTCTGGGTGCCCGTATAGAGCCTTCCAGGACTCGACACCGGGGAAAGAGAGTTCATTTGGCATGATGTGAATGATTAGGCCTACGATGTAAGTCCTTGGTACTATAAAATCTCCTTTACGGGCTACCCGGCTATTATGTCGAAAGGGGCTGAGAGACAGACTTCAGACGCCATATTGGCGATGAGCATCAGTTACTGCAACATGAAATTTCCCTCTAGCCATGTGCACAAAACGGTAGAACTAGGACCGCTACCGTTTAGATATAAAATAGAATACTAAAAACAACTAACTCACCAGTGAGGCTCGGCCGAGAAATGGACCGGCCCGCTGGGGAATTGGGTTAGTGGGTGAAACCAGATATTGTAAGACCGCACCGCAATAAACCGAGCCAAAACCTAATTCCATGTTGGTTTATACCCGCTCCCACCACGTTCCGCACCAGCCTAAGCTACTCGCAACGCTCGGGATGGTTGAAATAGTGGGCTTCAAGTCTAGCCCATGGAACAAATCCCCGTCGTGAATCAGAAACAGCTTCGACGATAATTAAGAGAATATTGACGTATGCGTTCCCGAATTCGCGTTGGGCCTGCACGTGACTGTCTGTCAAACTGCACTATCAATGCGCAAAGCTACCCCGGTAAGCGTATGCATTACCGAGACAAGCGGCGGGCATCAAAGAGTAAGGGATATGGAGTTGGGGGGATGATAATACGGTCGGGCGATTGCCTAGTTCGTGATTGTGCCGTCTCGTGGCTGTTGTTAGCGTCGTCCGAGACGTGCATCTCGTCTACTCCGTAAGTGAATATTTCAAAAATAAGCATATATCCGGTCTGGGATTGTAATCCTTTATGCGGTATGACGGATCCACTGGTTTCGGTAAGAATACGAACACGGAGGCGTTCCGCATGTCCTCGTGAGACTGCGGAGCGCGAGTTCTGCGCGAGGTCTCGTTAATCAAATAGTAACAACCCGGTTTACGAGTTCATCGCACTTCGCAGTGTGAATGATATGGTACGGTATGTGTTGTTTGTGCCCATGTAGTTGAATATATTTTATAGTGCTTTGGCTAGTCTACTGTGTAAGATGTTGAACAAGTACTATGTATATGCAAATCATCAACTGATCCACGTGGAGCGTTTCAAACGCGCCAAGATACTGGGATAGGAATGTCCAAGATCTATTTTCGACCGGATATCCGGTCTAGATCTAGGTACCATCTATTCCGGAATCGGCCGTGGTATCCATCTCCTTAGTAAGCACCATGTCGTATCCTGATACCTAAGTCTAGCTTTACGAGTAATTGTTTACCAAGAAGTCGCCGACCCTGTTCGCGTCGTCAATCTCAACCGAAAGGCTCAGCGCCTTGACCTCCTCCAGCTCCTTATCCACAGCAGCGACCTCATTCTTAATAACGTGCCACGCCCCCTCGGTCAGGGGTAATCTAACCGGGAGGGGCTTGGACTTGGCAAGAGCGACAACCTGGTACATAGCATTGGCCACTCTCTCAGGCGGTGTCCAGGTTTTCTGCATATCGGGATTCTTGACGTAACTTTCCATAATCCTTGTGGGACTGTCGACGGCCGTGTACGCAGCATGAGGCGCGAACCAGTCCATGCTTAAGCTTGCGAAGTTCGAGCGGGCACCGCCTGGCTCGATAATGCAGAAATGAATGTTCCACTCAGGCCTGACCTCCTTACTGATGCTCTCGGTGAAACCCTCTACGCCGAACTTGGCCGCGTGATAAAAGGCGTAACCAGGGTACCCGGCAAAACCTCCCAGCGACGTTACGTTGAGCACGACACCGCCCTGCTGTCCGGTTTTAGGGTTCACGTCGCGGAAAATGCGGACAGCGTGAATCGTTAGCCTCGTCGTACCCCATAGGTTGGTCTCGACCTGCTTGCGAGCTTTGGCTTGGCCTTCGGGCTCCAGCGCCGACTCGGTGTCTCCCATTAGTCCGTAGCCGGCATTGTTGACCATAACGTCGATGCGGCCGAATTTGGCGAGCGCCGAATCGACTGCGGCGTCGATGGCGTTGTCGGAAGTGACGTCAAGGTCAACTATGTGAACCCGGTCTGACTGCGGCAGAAGCCCCGAAAGCCTAGACGAGTTTCGTGCAGTGGCTACCAGTCTGTGTGTGGGGTGGGCGGCGATTTGCTGGGCAAGGCCTAAGCCCATGCCTGACGATGACCCAGTGACTTTCCGGGGCTCAGGTTAGCTTTGAGAGCTGCTGTCGCTTGAACGAGACCCTTACTGAACCAGACGGCATCCGCCGGTAAATTGTAAAGACGCGGCGCGGCCATGATGGAAATTATCGCCCTTGGGTAAAGTTCGTTGATGAGACGTGAGACGGTGAGTAACGCTCGAACATTCGACGTAATGCGCAGGCGGGTACTTGGGTTGGTTGTCTTGGGAAACTTTAGCATGCAAGGGGTCGGTGTACCTGGCACTTCGAATTATGTAGGACGGAGAATGGCCGGCGTTACCCCTATTTGACGGACGTAAGCTTATGCTTTCGGCTTACGTAAATGAGGCGCATACCATGCAGTTAGCTACAACAAACGGGGGTTGCCCTTTCTGGTAACTTGCTCGCCTTGAGCTACCGTATCGGCAGCTCTCCAGCAGAACGGGAGGATTCCGATCCCAATCCCGCACATGCCGGGCTCGTCAAGGCTCTTCCGTTGGCTAGGAGCTCTTATCATAAGCAAAACGTACTACAGGGGTAGACTCAGGCCCCAAACCAACTGGCCAGAAAGGGTTGGAAGTCCAGCATCGGTGGTTTCAAACTTGCTGGAGGTATGCTAGATCATTTGTACAGGGGGTCCCTGCTCCTACGGATCGCTACTAGTAGAAGCCAGTCTAAGCTACAGCACCTGACGCCGAATTGATTTCTAGAAAAGAGGTATGTCTGAATAAAAGCAGCTAGAGACACACTTGTCGGCATTACCAATATGTCAATGATTCTCATTATGCTTTGGGGCCGGCTTGCTTGCGTCCCTTCTATAACGCGATCTAGTCGGCTTGAAATACGGTTACGGCTGATTCTTCCGTCCGCGTCCGTCCTGGCGTATTTCTATATCGAGCACAAGCCTTATACCGTGGCCGGCCCACCTCCCGTCACTTCGTTTAGATCTTTTTGAATCTTTCTAAGATCTGTCTCACGGTTTTCTAACCCGTAGTTCTTGATTTTGTGGCTCCATCGGCGAATATACCCATCCAGAGCCCGGGGCCACATTTGCAATAACAGCTTCATCATCATTTGTAAATCGAAGGGATCTTGGATTTCAAATGAGCCGATTCTGGCGGATGGGACATCCTGTCTTTTCCGGATGCTATTTTGGGACGTCCGCACCCGGGGGATCTCGGTTGGGCTCGTGGGAGAGCCACTAACCCTAGATGCTCCTATAAAGTCTGCGGTAAGGCTTAACAGCAATTTCGCTAGCTGTTCGACGACGAGCAGCAGGAGAGTGACCAGGTCTTGTGATAGTATGCAGGTTTGTGGACATCTCTCGACCATACTTAAATGCACGATTGAGTTCTCGAACAATTGTAAGAAACTCCACGATCTTGGCGCAGTTGATCGTCGTCCTGTCAGCGCTGATCCCTGGGCTCGCCCTAGGTCCCCCGCCTAAAGCCCAGCCCCGGATAACGGACAGTAATGACGTTGTTTCTTTATGGCATTTACATTGGAATTTTATGGATTCTTAGTCATTCGATAGGCCATCCTAATGCTGAGGGACAACTTTAAATAAGGCGGGTTCATGACCTGCCATAGCAGATATATTAGGAACTTGGCATATAGGGATTGAGTTCTACTCGTGTCGCTTGCAGTGATCTGATCGGAAATCGCGGGGTTGGATGCAACCTTGCTCTGCCGCGGGACCACGCGCCGAATGCTGTCTGGCTAACGCCTTCCGCCAGACATATCCAGTGCTCATGGTATAGGTTATACCACAGCATTGGTTCCCGAGATAAACAAGCCCGGGCTAAAGCTAGAAGCAAAACCAGCGCCGGAAGTTGGTGTGGGCACCTTGGTCGTGGGCAATAACCAACAGGGAAGATTGGCTAATGGATCTATAGGAACATGCTTTGAACGATCAAATATGCCTCTATTTTAGCTTCCAGTCGAGCGAGTTAAACTTATGTTTAACCAGATTATCGCGCGCAATACAAATCCAGCGTATCAATAGTAAGTAACCTCAGGTCTACGAATAGCCCATGAGTCGCCAATAGGTATGAGTGCCCATACAATTAAGCATCCACCAATCTCCACTCTATATAGCGCTCTTTACCTGATAGCCCCCCGGCCAGAAGTCGGTCAAATTCGGCTTGCGCTCCAGGTTGACCTGGGCGAAGCTTCAACCGATACGGCCATTTCTCTATGATCGTATGATCATCTTTGATGGCCATGCCCAGAAGGTCGGCCCACTCCTTGAGACGGAGCTCCTTGAGGTGCCTGTATAATTTTATAGCCGTTAGTGGTGCGACTGTCCTTATTTTGGCCTGGAACTAGAACGAATAGTGGCACTTACCGATCAAAGATGTGATCACATCTCGACACCGCATCCCGACCAAGGCGAAATTTGATAAGGTCGGGATCATATTCGGATGCACAAGCTCTTTTAACGGGGAGATATTTCACCAACGTTGTTGTCTCTGCGCTGTTCGGTGTCATGTTGGCCATTCGATCTTGTTGCGTTAAATTCTCGTCCACGGCATTGATGAAAGAGGTGATCAAGGTGGCATGTGGGTTAATGTCAGGCGCTTGTAGGAAAGGGCCCAAAGAGGCGAGTGTTTTATGGATGCCGAACCATCCCATGTCTGCGATATTAGATGTCTGGGCAAAAGCAACTCTTAGTAGTTGTGAAAGAAGGGGATAGAAATTATTAAAAAAAAAAAATAATAATAAAACAGAAAAAAATAGATGGCCATGAATTGAGGTGTGGCATAGACATGAATGCTCAACGGAGTAGTAGCTAACCTCAATTCTATCAAATCTTGCGCCGTCAAGGAACTCGGGCAGGCTTTCTACATCCGTGGAGAACAATTGAAAAGAAACAGCCGATTCTGACAGGCGGACCAAGAAGCATAGAAGCGTGGCACGAAGGAAGTAGAATATTTTCCCATACAAATCAGCAGTTGCAGGCCCGCTCGACGTTTGCGCAACCTTCTCTGTATACCAGCCGTGTTGGGGATCAGCGCTGTCTTTCATAGGCCAACTATCCTCTGTGTGAAAGAAAGTCCTATCATCGGTAAGCTTCCCGACATAATCATCTCAAGACATTGGCGACTCTGCGTACGGATTTGGATCTGTAAAATCGTGACGGGGAAATCCAAACGGCAGAAGTAGGCCATCTTCTCGGAAGCGCCTGGAGGCGATTCGATGAGAAGGCGAGAGGAGGTATAAAGCTCGGTCGGTGTAGTCGACTCTTGAAGCGGCTAGAGTAACGGCTGTACGAATATTTTGTGCTCTTTTAGCCGTCAGCCCCGTAGGCGGCTCAAAGTACGACAGTGTGGCATCCCACGATGACTTCTTCTGGACAAGTTTCGGAGACCGTTGCCCAAAGGTCCATATTTTTCCTACAATGCTTTCGGATCTTTCCCCTGCTATCTGCAGGCAGAAATCCTGAATTAAAGGGCGGATACGATGTTGAAGTAGCTCATTGTCTGATCTGCGTAGGAGAGCTGAGTACCAAACGTGGATTACGCAATCGATGGCTTCGTCAATGCTTTCGCCTACCAGGGCAATGAGAAGCAATATAGTGTTGCGAGCGACTATATTAATATCTCGATCATTCAAGGTAACTGTAATGGGCTGATTGTACGTTTCTGGAAGTTGAGCAATCGTCTCGACGACATGGCGAAGATCACCCGAAGCTGTTAAGACTGGTCAATTTCATGCGACTTGCCCTGGAATTTTGGTGCAATGGAGTGCCTACCAGCGAACAAGAGGCTAATATGCCCATCGTAGTGATCGCCTTCGTTTGAATGGAGATGAAGTACATCGTAGGCCGGAACGTTACCCCAAAGATATTTTTTAGTACCAAAGGAAGCTCCTAGTCCTCCCTGCACGAATGCGGGCTTTCGGTTCTCTAACACCCAGGAAGGCTGCCATGTGTATTTTCCAAGAAAGCTTTTGCAGTCTGTCTTGTGAACGTGCCAATGGGACTTTTGGCATTCCGAGCTGCAGTACTACGCGGATTATATATTTTAGTACCGATGATAACGCTTAGCTGAGACAGAAAAGAGCGTACGTTAACGAGACGGCAGTTCTTGCAGGCGTATATTCCGCGCTTCGTGCATCCGTCACGGCTGCCTACCCAGTTACCACAAAGAAACTCCGGAGTGGGCATATTGACTGTCGTTCAGCAGCCCAAAGCGGCTGCCAAAGAAGGTTAAAGACAAGACTTTTAAACAGATGGTAACATCCCCGGGCTGAGGATATAAGGAAGATTAGAAGCAAATTATCACTATTCTTATGGGCGGCGAGCCTCGATAGATAAAAGGTTACTTGGGAAGCACGTGGCCGGCAATATCTTGTTGATAAGCTTTGAGAGCAAACACAACGGGCCCTGCAGCCAGACCGCTATTGCGATACAGTAGCATGTACCAACGAGCGCTGATATACATGAAACAGGGGCGAGGGATAGAGGGCGTGTTATTTTTAATTCTGGTGGAAGAGAAAGGGAAAAGGCGTCGGATATAACATAACTGTTCCTTGGGACAGTTCAGAATAGGGTGACGAGGAGTCGACCGTGTAGTCTCTGGATGTTTGTACAAAATTTTATCCCTTCATCCTAGCTCCTTCAATCCTGGTACCCAGCCCAAATCATGGCTTGAGCCGCAAAACTACTTGTAGCTTCCGTTTACAATCACGTGTAGAAGACAAGCAAGCAGGAGAATACATGGTTAAAAGGAGATATAGCACGATAAGCGACGAAAAGATCGAACTCTCAGTCAAGGATAGCAGGTTATTTCGCCTTCAAAATCACGTCTCAACCAACGATTTGGACTCGCCAGTGCATAGAAAAGGAGGAAGCAGAGAAGACAAACGAAAAATACAAACATAAGAGAGTAGCCTCGGCTGGCTGATGCACGAAGGCGGGTGTGCTGCACAGGCCCGATCCCGAATATGCCATTGTCACGGCCACCATCACTCGACTTAGACCGTTTGCTGTAACTCCACAGCTAAACAGCGGTCATCCTCCACTCCCTTTACAAGATACTGTACGAATTGATTGGCATTCTGTCTAATACTCGGGGGCTACGTGGCTACGTGTGCATTGGTAGGGGAGGTTAGAGAGCGCAACTGAGTGAAAACCAGTTAAGAAGGCATGGCGATGACTTGGAATTTTGCAAATCGCTTAGGCGTGAGCAGCTGAGCCATCTATCATGTTGAGCCACAAGCGGGCCACCACTGTTTCACTTTCGTAACCCGATACTTAGGTTACTAGGGACGCCAGGTAATCTCGGCATAACTGCTCGCTATAGCGCGGCTGAGACAATGAATATATGAGAAGGTGTATGTATATAATTCAAGTTTTTAAATACGGAGGATCAACACGTGCTCCAAGAGTACGGAATAACCGGTATACTTCCTGTATCCAATTACCCGATACACCTATTGTCCATCTCATTTCTGTTTGCTACTTAGCTGAGGTAGTGTGCGGTAAACTGGTATTGTTGGAATCGCCCCCTGGGTAGTACAAGCTCTCCAGACACTGCTTGTTGGGAAGTATGTTGCTGAGGACATAGTTCGGCTCATCGAATAGATACCGAATCAGGGATTGCCTGTCCGTGAACCGCTCCCTGCTACTACAGGCGTTCATCATAATGTTGCCGATCTTGCCGAATCCCCTTCAGTTTCCTATAGCGAACGCGATAGGTAGGATGAGAGCAACCGGTTCGGCTTCCAAATGGGTCCAGGTGTATAGATTGTAGCTGGTTCAAAAGTGTCAGCTTGAAGTTCTTCAATGCATTAGCCTGGGTGCTACGGTCGCCGGTATGCGAAACAACAGCTCAACCAGGATTGACAACGGCCCCTAACCTCGACCGTTGTTGGTACAACTAGACCGACTAGATCTTCGAGATAAACCTAACAAACGTGCCAACCGAGCGGGTGGTATAACACAAATCAAAAACTTCGACCCACCGCACCTACAGGTGTCAGATATAAGCGATGGCATGCAATTGGGTTGAATCCGTTGTATTGGTTCATGTGTTCATGTAGGTGTCATCTAGTAGTGAGCGCGTCTGTAGGCGGAATTGTATGGGGACCCCTGTCATCCTAACATTGGTCCGTCATTGGAACCCCCTTCAGTCTTCAGTCAATATACCGAATGGGATTATATCCCTTATATCTGACAACGGGATGTCGCTGGAAAGGCAGGCTACCGAATACAGGAAAAAGCAATTTTTAGGCGTGTACCCGGAACGAAGATGTTTATCTATTTGATTGGCCGAGTCCAGGGGGGTTCGTTTGCAGACTAGTCTCTACCCGATCGGTAAGCGTTTGACAGCATTGATGACCAACTTACCTAATACTTTTTGACGCGTCGGGGCGGATCGCGTTCCGGCTGGTACTTCAACCTGGCCAGACGTAGTAAAACGCCATTTCTGTCTTGATATCTGCCAACCAACCGGAACAATGCTACTATGGACAAGTGGATGATCACGTCACACAGAACGAGCTCATGTATTGTCAAGCTTATCAGCAGGCAACTCTACTAGTGGACGGATCGGTTAGTTTTAATGGGTTGCAAATAAAAACCGGGTGTTGTCACCTTCAGCCACGAAATACAGAGGAAATCTACCCGCAATCAATCCAGTCACAGAATGGAAGACAACTTTTGATTTGGGAGGAGACCAAATGAGGAAACTGGGCTGAAACTTAGAAACCAGAGGGTTCCATGCCACCTTGAAAAGGGGGTGCTGTGTGGTCTTAAGACCAGACCTTGCAGAACGTCCAACCTGTTAATCCTCTCTTCGTCTTGAACCAGCATATAATACGAATGGCAAACAAAAAGGTTAGAAAATGCAACTTCTTACTTGCCCTATTAATAGAGATTTCTGAGAGATCGGCGTCGTTTCCTTTATATTTACGCAGGAAAAAGCGATCAGGAATAAAATTGCTAGCGGTCGTTTGCTAGCCTTCCACATCGTGAAAATAGAATATAGATATTCGGCTATAAATCACCAATCAAAAAATAGTTATATATTTTACAACAAAGCCTAAATTAGTGATGATGCTCTAGGGTGTCGTGTTCCCAATCATGGGTCTATTTATAAATACAACTAATCGCTCCTCGGGGGCGTCAGGTCAGCTATCTGCCTTGGGAAGACGCGGGGTCTGAAGAGTTGAGTTGCAGGCTAAGACATTCTAGATTAAGGACCGAGATCTTGGCGTTCGGTGTGTGGCCTTGGCTTAGACCTTCGCGCAATCTACTTATCCCATTCTTTTCTGGTAAGCACTTTTAATAGGTCAGCATATTTCCTCGTTATGGAACTCTGTTATTGCCCCTCAATATTTTAAGCTGACAATGTATACTAATCGAGAACATTTGGAAGGCAGCAAAGCTTCTATTTATATGACTTGTTAAAGGGCAACAGTGATCCCCTTGGCTAGAAATTATTTTTATAGGACGATTCTCTCTCGATGACACGCCACCGTACATTTCAGTTTCCCATGTATGGGGCGACGAGAAAGCTATAAATTTTATGGATATTGAGTCAGGGTGCGGTGACAAAGACATCTAAATTTCGAGACATTGAGTCCTTACTTATCGGTCTGCTTAGCCATACGGTCGATACTCTCCTAGAAAATGGAATAATTTCTAGGCTTCCCATGTGGATTGGCATGGCCTGCATTAAACAACTTGGCCACACTCCATACTCTCGAGTCTCCATCATTGGTCCGAACATTCCGGTCAATACACTGCTGTGTGGCCTACTATAAGTATGGCGTAGACTATACAAATAGACTGACGTAAGCATGGTGTGAGGTTATAAGAGAGTAAGGTGAGACGACTTGAGAGGATTTCTATGTCGTGTGGATGAATAGGATAGGTGAGAGAACCATCAAATGACTGTTTCATGCCTTCTAAACATATCATATTTCTATAAACCTATAGACGTTGACTCAAGCTTCCTGGTCCGCAACCTAGTATCTTAAGCCAGAAACTGTAACACGTCATAGGAAGGGAAGAATGAATTACCTTGATTGAGCACATTTCCAGTCTCCGACTAGGCAGATGTTGTGTGTCGAACAGTGTTACAGCGCCCGTCGTTGGTTAGAGGCACTCCTTAGATCTAGACCAACAGCAAAAGCAACACGAGGTATGACTAATATTCCGAAATATTATCGTTGCATACGAATCCAACGCGTCTCATCCAATGAGTCAAGGCGGGGTTGGTGTCATACGTAATACCGTATATGAGCTGAAAGACCGGACGTAGCATACAGGATGCACTGGACCGCAAGTATCGCCAGTTCGCAGAGTGTTACCTAGACTACTGAGACCTCTTTCAGCTAATCTATCCCTTACTTTAAATACTAAGACATTCCTAAATGAAGCTATTCGGGCATCATTAGGGGAGGGGGAATAGTTATCGACTGGTGTATATAAACCTGGCATAATCGCCATTGCAAGGCCCTTTGGTTCTAGAGAACTAAGGAGCCTCTGACACCCTAGAAGATTATCAATAATATAAAGACGTTCCAAGCCCCACACAAGCCCTTGTTATAGTTGGCGATCCCCCACAAACTTCAAAGTTAACCCCCCTGCTCAGTTCGTGGCTGACTTACGGTTAGACGTCAGCATCCAATTTGCCATGTTGTGTTACACCCGGAGCCACTCAGGGGAATATGAGCTAACGAATAAGAATGGTGATGCGGGATTCGGATGCTCCCCGCCCTCACATGACATGGCGCTTCAAGTAGAGACCGTAAACCCGCTAGCTGATGCACTGTGCCCATCGGACCGGCCCGTCTTGCATTAGCCCGTGATCTCATGCATATCTCGTGGCGAAGAACCCGTATCTCCAGATACTATCCTATCCCGGGATCGGGAGTCGACGAAAATGAAAACAAATGAAAACCACGTATTTCGAATATTTGCTTTTACTGCTCAATGTCACGAACTGGCCTGCGTGGAACTTTGTGTTACTTCGGGACTTGAGTCTTCCCTTCTTGTCTCGCCCCCTCGACGCCACTTCTCCTCGATCTGTGTGATGTTCCCGACATCGCCCTTCGTGTCGCCGATGTGGGGTGCCCACCTTCCAAAGGCCTAGCTAGGGCATGTTCCTGTCACTATCTGTTTTGTATAATACCTCCCAGATAGTCCATTCTATTCACAACTTGTCAGGTCTGGCTCTGCGTCTTCAATTCATCCAACGGCTACTGCCCCTGAGACTTCATCAAGAGGTTATACAATATTCAAATCCGCAAATAATCCATTCCTTCGAGCTGCATCAGCATTCTACTATCCTTTGCTTCCTCATTCCATCACTTGCATCATGCCTGGAGATCATGAGCCTATTGTCCAGGTGCTCGTCAACACAATTGCCGAGAACCAGGAATGGCTTCAGGATTTCGAAACCGCGGTCAAAGATGCGGTGCAAAGAGCACCCGAAGACATGCAGGGAATTCAGACATTGGAGGACTTTTACGATTTCATGGACGATTTCTTGAGATGGGTGCCAGTCGAGACTCCTGATGGCCGACAAATCTACGGGAAACTTTGCTTGTTCTATTTTATCTTCAGTCAGCCGACCGCGTACAAATACCAGACCGCGATCAGCCCTGCGACAGCGAACAAGCCCCTGTCGTGGCTGTCAGACTGGCTGGTCAGCTACGCACGGGAGTTAGGCAAGTTCTTAGACACTCCTGCATCCTTCACAAAGGAATCGCTGGAGACCTTTAAAGCCGCAGAGAGCTTCAATATGGAGGACTACATTGAACCTCATGGAGGTTGGAAGACCTTCAACCATTTTTTCGCTCGCAATACAAAGCCGGGCTATCGTCCGATCGCAAATATGGGGGACTCGGGCACCATCGTCTCTCCTGCCGATTCTACCTTCTCAAGCCAGTATCCAGTGAACTCGGATGGGATGGTCGAGATCAAAACACTGAAGTGGCCCATCGGCGAACTTCTGGAGGACAGCATATACGCAGACAGCTTCCGGGGTGGCATCTTCATGCATGCCTTCCTTGGACCAGCTGACTATCATCGCCTGCATGCTCCGGTCGGAGGCAAGGTGTTGGAAGCGAAGATCATCAAGGGCCAGGTTTATCTCGAAGTCGAGGCCAAAGACGGGGCGTTGAACCCGATAAGAAAGATTCAGCCGGTTCTCAGAAAGCCGCTCCCTCATGATCCGTATAGAATAGAGGCCCCCGATAGTGCGGGATACGAGTTCTGCCAGATGCGTGGACTTTTTGTCTTGGAGACGGCAATAGGGCTCGTGGCGGTTCTACCTATCGGCATGGCCCAGGTCTCATCTGTGGTACCTACAGCGGAGGTGGGTAGAACCTTGTTCAAAGGGGAGGAACTTGCTTATTTCCAATTTGGTGGGTCTGATATCGTTGTCGTCTTCGAGACTGGCAGCGGGGTCGAAATCACAGCCGAGCCGGATCGCCACTACAAGATGGGTGAGGCGATTGGAACAGCCAATCCACTTGTCTAGGATTGAACATCGGAGAACATGGAAGGCGGAAGGTGGAAGATCCGTGGGCACACAATTCAGGAAACTAACGGGGCTCGTCAGCCATTTACCTATGTTGTTTTGTCTATGTCCTTGGGTTTATGGTCCGAGCACGGGTCAATGTCTGTCTCATGTTTTCTTTTCTGTGCCGTTTTGAGAAAGTCATCAAGTGCCGTCAAATAATTTTGTATCGCAGCTTTGAACACCAGTCTGCGCTAACGTTGCTCTATTAGTTTTATAGTACTTCAATTTTAATGTGAATCTTACATATGATTACGAATCTAACGGTATACTTTTTATTTTATTACAACCTTTATTTATTGAGTTATTTTTAGATCACGTGATATTTATAGGTATTTCATTGCCAAAATTGCCTTATAGGGTACCCTTTGAAAAATGTTAATCTGGTTGTTCCGTCAATCCGCTTGTGGGATGCGTTAGTTAATTTTAAAGTAAAATAATTTACCGGTTTTCCTTAAATTTATTATTAATTGTTTAAATAAACAAGGCTATAATAAAATTTATATGTAAAACTCCGTATGGTGTTAATAACACTAGGTGTCCGTGAGAGGGGCGGTCCGTGACTAGTGAGTTTAACTTAGAGGTAGCTACAAATCGACTGAAGAATCCTAGTGAAGACTTGAATGCCAAGAAACTAAAAGAACAGGTACATAGGAACAGCCAATTCACGATTCTCTGCCTACACGACTGTTGGCTGGATTGCGTCTGCTTGGTTAGCAGGGGAGTGTATTGATTATCTTTGAGACACGGGGGTTGACGAATGTGGTTTTCTCCTTTAGGTTAATGGCTGTTATACCAGCACATACGCCATTTTATAAGTAGTGGGCGATTATCAAGCCTTGATTGAGCCGTATTCGGATTATCCGGTCAGCCACATACGTAACTAGAACGCCGCGGATGAACGTGGTCTCGGGGAAGTGTGGATAGATCTCGAGAAGGGAAGGGGGCCGGTGCTGTTACTAGGAGGGAACTCCAGGGCAATTCTAGTCAACCTGTGAGCGTATTGGTATAATACCCAAGATACAGCTATATCGTCGGAAGGTCTGCCTACAGCCATTACTGGCAAGTTGCAAGACGTGCTGAATTAATCCACGGCCACCGGAAACTTCTTGACAAGCCGACAACTTTTTATTCCGACCCTCTTCAGTTTAATCTCGCTGTGTAGCTCTTAATTATCCACTATCGGCGCCGGCAGAAAGGTCTACAATGCATATAATTATATTGGTATGTTCAGTTTTGGTTGTCTGGTGCGTAGGCGCCCTGAGAAGAACTCAACAGATAATCAAGATAAAGAAAGCCATTCAACGTATACTCCAGCCAAGCCTTAAAGACGGATTTTACAATGAAGCATGCCCTTCAGATCAATTGGACGACATATACCCGGTCCATTTCATAGACCAAGCGGCTATTCTTCGATCTTCCCTCGTGAGCTACACTTTTCGATACGACCGTGTCCTAGACGCCCAGAAGCTACTCGGCTCTCTGGCTAAGCTCATAGACTCTGGGGACTGGAGAAAGCTTGGGGGCAGGCTCCGTAATAATGTGAGTCTGGTTTCTTTTTGACTTGCTCTCTATAAACTTTTAATCCTAGTAGAATAGTTGCAAAAATAAGCGCAAAGCTAATCTAAGCTGTGATAGAGGGATGGGAAATTAGAAATCCATGTTCCACTTCATTTCAGCAGCGACCGTCCTCCTTTTCGCTTTTCCCATGTCAAATTCGATATAGATATAAACGCCCACCCGCTGGCAAGCCGCCTTCCTGAGAAGACAGGGAGCCGACCTTCGGTCCAGGAGGGCTTCGACAAGTTCCGTGAATTCAGTATCCCATCAACACTCTCTAATGACATCAAAAACTACCTTCGCACCGATGAGCCACTGATATGCCTCCATATCAATTCTTTTAAAGATAGCACACTTGTTAGTTTGACTTTTCCCCACTCGCTGGCAGATGCCATGGGCACCGCCAGCTTGCTGCAAGCTTGGGCTCATGTGCTTCGTCACCACGATGTGGAGACTCTCGAGAAAAAATTCCAGGGAGCGAGGGAAGACATCACTGCATCTATGGGGGCTGCCGACGACCAAACGGCACAGAACACCAAATTCAAACTAGAGGATAAGCAAACGACCGGGCTTTCTCTGCCCGTTTTCATCGCCCGATTTTTTCTGGATACTCTAATGAATCGCAACATCGAAACCCATCATATTTACCTACCTGCCAGCTTCATATCCCATCTTCGCCAGCAGGCGGAGGAAGAGTCAAGGCTTCTGAAGGGAGACGAGGACCACGCAGTACCCTTCGTAAGCGACGGTGATTTGATCACAGCCTGGGGCTCACGGATGGTGCTCTCGTCCGCGCCACGCAAGGGGACCGCAGCCATCTGCAACCTTTTTGATATGCGGAGGCGCCTCAACGGTCTCAGGCTGGCTTCGGCAGTGTACCTACAGAATCTAATCCTCCCCAGCACAACGCTACTTACAACTGAGGAGGTGAACAGCCTAAGCGTATCCCAGATAGCGTTCAGGGTGCGCAAGGCTCTAATGGAGCAGACGAGCGATTCCCAGGCCCGTAGCCTCATGCGTATCGCACGCAACTGGTTTGCGAGCCTTGGCACGATGCCTCTATTTGTGGGTTGGGATACCACTAGGGTCATAGCGTACACGGATTGGGGCAAGGCTCGGTTCCTTGATCATGCGGACTTTGGGCCTGCTGTTGTTGAGACGCCCGGAGCGAAGGGCGTCATTAGCGCGAAGCCTGTGGCGTACTGGGGCACGTTGCTCTCGGTGGCAGATAATCATAGAGACTCGTTTATTGTTTACGGCAAGGATCATGAAGGTGACTACTGGGTTCACGCCTATCTGCGGAAAGAAACTTGGCAGTTGATTAGATCGGAATTGCGTCAATTTTCTGCTACTTGATTATAAATACCACAGAAAAACACCACTAGATAGCTCTGTTAAGGTCACTATTACTCGGAACAAAGAACGTAGTGGTAATTTGATATGATATAAGTGTCTGGTCTGTTCCGATGGATATCCTTTACTGGTATACTTCTCGTGATAATTCTTTCATAGGACTCATATCTATCTTGCTGAGCGGACCCCCTAGCCTAGGAGCCCAAAGAAATTTTGTGTGACGACGTATAATACCGAAATGGTGTCTTCAGACTGTAGAATCCCTTAGTCCTAAGATCTCTAGGCCCTTACGTATGACATTGTCAGAAGTAGTGGAGCATACATAAGTGTAGCAAAATTAGGTGGCTATATTCAGGATAATGAGAACTGATAGAAGGGTAAGTCAGTCGTACGACTAAAGGGGATATGGCAGTATATATATGCATACGCACGAGAGTAGAGTTACCAGCCTCCCTTATTTTAACAGACATTTTACACGTCCACCTAGTAACTACGTTGAATTAGTAAGGGGTCTACCGACTAATACTTATAACTTAACATGGTTTGGTTATTCTAGCTAACAAAAAAAGGGTGTCTTTTGCTCTCTTAGCTTCGAAGGTGATGTCTAATTATAAAGCCAAGTGTGGCTAGTGTATGTAGTCTATTCTAGTCGCACTACCCTACTACCGATATCTATCTCACAGTGGTTGCTACTGTCAACAACATTCTTAATCCAACCAATTGCTCAACGGTATAACTAGTGTCCTAATCATTTAGCCTCGTCGGCTTGGGAAACTGGATCCCGTCCCACCATGCGCCGAACCCAATTGTGCCGCGCGGCTAAGGCTTCCCGCGTCAGACGTGGAGTTACCCACATGTCAAAGGCATGGAACCCGCCGGCCCAGACGTGCAGATCTGCTTTACCTCCGACCGCCCATATCCCACTTGCGTAGGCGACTATTTCATCCCGGAAGACATCTGCGCTTCCTACGTCAAGGTAGGTGTGCGGTAGATTGACTAGCCCCAACTCTGAGTCTACAGCCCTAACAGGCGCCGCGTAGATGGGAACGTCTGGCCCACCCACTCTATCCCCCAAGTAGGCACTCCACCCTGTTCGATTCGAGTTGGCGTTCCAAACACCGTGGTTCTCGTACTGTCGCGAAGACAGGGTCGTATCCCGGTCGTCGAGCATGGGCGAAGCGAGCAGCTGCCAAGCGATGAGAGGGCCATCTCTGTCACGTGCCAGCAAGGTAACCCCAGCAGCTATGCCGGCTCCAGCACTCGCGCCCACAATCATGATTTTCTCGGGGTCAAACCCAAGCTTCTCTCCTTGAGCAGACAGCCAGACTAGCCCCGCGTAGGAGTCTTCTACCGGAACGGGATAAGGGTATTTGGGAGCCACGCGGTACTCGACACTGGCGAAGACGCCGTCAAACTCCTCGACATATGGTAGTAAGAAGTCGGCGCCCAACAGGCGGTGACCCATAACCATGCCAGCGCCATGGATAAAATAGAAGGCTGGGGCCTTGGCTATAAGTTCGCGATTGCTGCGGCAGAAAATGGTGATGCGAATCTCAGCTCCTTGATACCCCAGTATAGTATAGTCGGTGACTTGGATATCACGGCCCCCGATGAACTCGGCGTAGGTTTGACTCGGTTCGGAGTGGACGATGGATAAGCCTGAAAGAGTTTCCAGCGTCAGTGTCGCTGTGAGCTCCGGGGGTGCCCCAGCCAGCAACCGCCCAAGTTCTGGGTCGAAGGGACAAGGAGTCGGCATGGTGGCTTGCAGTAATGGCTGATAGGAGGGTTCAAACGAAAGGAGAAAATCCCAGTTGGTCGAATCTTCGGGTAAAACTTATTAGGGAATTTCCAGTGTGTTTTCCCCCACCCCGCTGACATCTAACACGAGCGTGTTGTCTCGAGTCCCTGTTATCTCCACCCGCCGAGGCTCTTAACCCCTCATCGCCGGATTATCTCCAGTAGGGCCGGGCCGCATGCATTAAGATCCCGCTCCGCCGGGCGATTGCCTTTTCAGGATCCAAGCCGGTGAGGTCAATTGGTCTATACGCCGCTACGCTGCTAAAGGTTCCACCTTAATACCGCGAAATAATACAGTGACTCCTTTAAATGGCAATACTCATAATTTCTCCATCCGCTCGAGTATTGTAGCTTCTTACTTATCTAAACAATGCCCTACCTGATTGATTATGTTCCAGCCTTAGAGGTCCGTTAATTTGTTAGAAAGGATATACGACCGTCGGAGTTATCAAATGTCATACGTGAGACGCGAGATTTCCTACTCTTCGGTGTACGCCGAGACCTCATTCGGCTTATGGCGCCCTTTACGAGAAGTCCGAGACATAAATGAATAAAGCAACTGGGGCGATATTAGGCCAGCCGGAATAGTCCCTAATTCGTATATATAGTTTTAGCGCAGGCATCTTATCAGAAACCCTCGGAATAGTTTGCCGAGGACCCTCGGCAACTTAGAGGATTATCGATTGACTCATTCTTAGCTCTATCACTAGCCTTTGTCATATCAGACGTCACACGGTCAAGACTGGCCGAGACTGACTTAAGCCATTTAGAGGCGCGCACGCGCCCACAGACACTGTAGTTGCCGATCCACTAGGATTATTAGATATGGAGAGTCGCGAGTACTCAGCCCCACATGCAGGAAGACGTAACAATAAGGCGTGACGAAATATAGGTGCCAACAGATAGAAGATACGAGAAAGAAAGGAATAGATTGTATAAAGCCCTTTGGGCATAAATAGAGCCAAAGTCTCCCCGACGAAGGAAGGAAAAGACCAAGGCCCTCGAGACCCCTAGAGAATTATTAGTTGAATGGACTATGTTCAAAGCCCTTGATATTATCCCTTGTCACGTCAGACGAGATCAGCACACACCCTAAAAACAGATAACAAAGATTAGTCCTTATATCCAATATCGAACTTATTAACACGACTCCCAGCGTTATCATGCAGACCACGGCCGAGGTCCTGCCGGAACAAGCAGACTATTCTAGCCTATCACAGCCTGACGAGACTAAAATGAAACTCAGAGTCCCGAAGCCAGTAAAGGGACCTGAACAAAGGCGTTTCGTTAGAATTCCGGAATTGTTTTCTTCCATAATGTCCACGAGACCAGTAGTGAATCAGAACTACTTCAAGGTTAAAGCTGAAGGAGATAGATGGATCTCAAAGTAGGTACCTGTTTTCGGGTTGGGGGCTGGATATAATAACGAAGCTGGCTAGAGCCTAGCTAACGTGCTTTGAGAATTATGAACATGGACGAGAAGACAAGCGCCAAGAACACAAGTGCAGATTTTTGTTTCCTCGCCTCGATATGGGCGCCCAACGCCGACGAGGAAGCGCTACGGATGCTGCTTGATTGGAGCCACTGGGTTTGTTCGCTCCCGTTCCCAACGCACCAAATGTCGCTTTCTTTAATTTAGAACCACGAAATTCTGATGAAAGAAATGACAGGTCTTCCACTTCGACGACCGTAGGTAAAATAAAAGATCCTTCTCTCCAACTTGCTTACCGTCCAATTTCGGCAGAATTCGACGAGGGCCATTTGAGAGACGACCCTGTTGCGGCACAGGAGGAGATAGATCAGACGATGGCTATTATGGAAGAAGGCGCCGCAATTTACACCCCAGAGGAGAACCCAATCCGATACGTCTTCCAGACCTGCTGGCAAAGAATAGTGAAAAGAGCATCTCCTGGTATGCCCTAAGCCGCTTAATGAAATACAGCCCCGTGATTAACCCAGGATTAGAACTTCAGCGGAGATACAAGAGCCAGCACAAGAGATATTTCGACGAGCTTATAGTACAAACACAACGATTTGCAAAGGGCGAGGCCCTCGCAAGTGATGTAGACACGTATATTCACATGCGTAGGGGTACTATCGGGGCCTATCCTGCTATCACAGTCACACAGTATTGCGAGGGAATTAACCTTCCAGAGAGTGTTTTTCAACATGACTCTTTGCAGGAATGTATGCGGGTATCAGCGGACCTTGTGATTCTGTGAGTACGGAATTACGTGGAGTACCGCGCTGCTTCTAACGAATGGCCTTAGGGTAAACGATGTTTTGTCATATAGGAAAGACCTAGCAAGTGCCCCTTTTTGCGAGAAGAGTCGAGTTAACCCCCTTTTCAATAGGCTGACATTTTCCCAGGAATTAGGCGTTGACTACAACCTGATCGCGCTACTCTCAAAGCAGGACATGTCGGTTCAGCAATCCGTTGACAAAATCGGGGCCATGATCGACGGTTGCTATAAACGTTGGTACACAGCTCTTGCCGAGATACCGTCATATGGCGAGGAAATAGACTGCCAAGTGCTCCTATTTGTCGACCTTTGTCGTGTTCACGCGCTTGGTAACCTACATTGGAGGTGAGCCTGTCCCTATAAATTAGAACCTGGAGACGCCTCCAAATATGAGCTAATAACTCGGGCAGCTTCATGACGGGCCGATATCTAGGCCCAGAGGGCCACGACGTTCATAAAACGCGGATAATGTATCTACCAAGTTGAGAGGGCCGTTCAGATAGAGACTGCCCAGGTAGAATATTGATGCGGCTCGGAACTAGAATAGAATTAAGATAAAGGGCTGCGTCAGATGCTGATCAGTTACAGGCATATGTGAATCATTATCAGGAGGGACAGGTGGCCTTTTGATTCTTTATTACTACTCTTTCTATAGACATGGTCCTAGGAAAACGTCATTATGCGTCAAATCGGAAATTATATAAGTACTAAAACCTATATAAGCACTTGAGCCTAACATGAAGTCCCGATTGCCGCTTAGGCGCGGAGTTTGCACTTATGGATAGAAGAATCAAATAAGTATAGAAATGCAGTTCTAGTGTCACACGGCCAAGACTGCCAAGATTGGCTCAAGCCATTGGGGACAGACACGCGCCCATAGATAAGATAGTTGTCGACCGACTCAGACTATTGGATATAGGAAGTCATGAGGACTCAGCCCAAATGCAGGATGACTTAAAAATAAGGCATGACGAAATACAGGTACCAACAGATAGAAGGAACGAGAAGGGAAGGAACATATTATATGAAGCCCGCTGCTCATAAATAGGGCAGGAATTCCCTTGACGAACGTTGGAGGAAACCAAGGCCCTCGAGACCACTAGAGAATTATTAGTCGAATTGTAGTTGACGAGACAGAGCGCTAGGGACTCTTACTATGTGGAAAGGGTAAGGTAGAGATCTTGTGACATTGATATAACCTCTTAAATAACTATATGTGTTCGGAGGGGTGTGGATAATGTGAGAGGTCGATGAGTTTGAGCAAGAACACGCCTCTACTAACGCGAGGGAGGATGATCGTTGAATACTAGGCCTCAGGATACCGTCGAGATAAGAGACCATTCTCTAAGAAGTTCCTAAGGTCTGATATACTGTTAAATTCTTCATGGGCCCAGCCGTTCCGATCCTTTGGCCACTCGTTCAAAACCCTGTTTCGAATCACACCGAGAATCTCATCGCTCTTGGCCATTAACTCGGGTTGTTCATTCGCATAGTTCCTCGTGCTCTGTCTCCCATACAGTTGCGAATCGTACCAATACATCTTTCGGACAAGATCTGTTACTGCCTCGATATCCTCGACGTCGACGTCATCGCCCGCTCCCTTCTCTGCTAACTCGACCTCGGTTTTTATAGGCTCGTAGTAATAATTGAAGATCTGGTTCTTGAATTCGCTGTCCGTACAGATGGGGTGGTTTTCAAGGGGTGCCAGCTCGGTGGCGGTCTCGTTATCACTCATGGGACGATTCGCTCGTGGTAATAAGTCTCGATCGTGTGGTTTGGGGGGATGGAGGAGGGTCCTCCAATTGGCGTAGGCCCATACGGAAACACAGAGGAAAGCCGCTACTGTTGCAATACCATAGAGCGTCGCGGGTTCGCGTTCCAAGACGTCTTGGCTGGCATTTTCGATTACGTACGAGTAGTTGACACACTGCGTGGGGCTATTCAAAGTGCCGGGGAGGGCGCAAACACCTCGTGGAAAGTGGCCGACACCGAACTCAGCCGTCCTCAAATTCATGAGTTCGACCCATTGTATAGGATTCGTTGCCGAGTAGTCGTAACCCTCCCAAGATTCCATGGTGTTGTGATTTCAACGTTCCAATTATGACCGGGCGAGAGACAGGAAACGTGTTCGTGGAAAGTAGGCTACAAAAGTACTATTGGGGATAAGGCGAATTCCTTGGGTTGTAAAGGTTTGAGATGCTAAAACCAGATATGAAATATAGCGTGCAACAGCGACCAAAGTCTGCCTTGACTGGATTTCTCCGTTTGAGTGGGCGGTTCGACTAAGCAGGCTTCCGGTCAGCTTAGCCAGGAGCGCGGCCGCGAAACTCCAGTGTTGGAATTCTGCGCGAATTCTGAATGACAAATTATGTGTTCTGATTTGGGAGCAGGTGGCGTCTCCCAATACCACATTCTCAGTGGCCTGGATGCGCAAGCGCTCAGCAGCGGGCTCCTGGCAGGCGATGGCAACCATGTGTGCGGGGTTTCTACACATCTCACGTTCAGGTCTTCGGGCTACTTACTCCCAGTCTTTCGCGGGGGTTTCCTCAGAATCGGATAGAAGCATAGACAGAACATACCCCGATTGGCGTTAGGGGCCGACTGTGGCTCATCGTCGCTCGTCTACTGGTCCATCCGACGCCGCCGCTATTCATTCTGTGCTCCATGCAGTGCGCTAAACCTACACGATGTCAATATTAAGACCCGGCATATCACTCAAAAAGGGGCTAGAGGCGACCGACGCAATACAGCAGCTCGAGAAAGGGCGACCAGATCGATTCCCATTGTCGGAAGTGCAAGCCGTGGTGAACGAGTTCTTGAGAATATGGGGCTTGGAACAGCAAGAATGGCAAGAAATTGACGGATTTCTCAGCGAGAAACCCAAACAATTCAAATACCAATTATATATCCATGAAGCAGCTATTGTAGCATGTTGCCATGCAATGAGCCATGATGGGGTTCGTGAGCAGCTCATATCAATTCGGCCTGCCGGAGAGTTACCCAACACATTCAACTGAAGTCAAAGTCATGGGTTCAGTGTGTATTTCATTGCCAGAGATCCAAGAGTGATCTTCTTAACAAGGTTGAAAGAACGGCTGCGGTCCAGTTGCTTCACGCAGTGGTGCTGGCAGGGTCAAATAGTCTCCTGCCCATTTGGAAACTTCTTCGCGCCGCCGTCGACGAAAGGGCACAGGAATTGCTTCCTATAGAGTTTATCGGTGGAGCTCTACTGTACTGTGATTATTTCAGCAAGCTAAGTCACGAGCTAGAGACATTCCAGAGTTCTAGGCGCTGGTCAGGGGCGGTAAGTGCACACTCGCTCGCAGAATCCTGGGTCTCCGGTCGCAAAGCTAACTTTCCGTAGTAAGTATGATATTTCACTCTAATTTCTTTCGATAGGCCGGTGACCTTACACGCTAGAATGGTTGACACGATAGCTGACACCAGATGCTACTGCCCGGTTGCAGATGGGCTCTAGTGAAAGGGATGCGTCGTGCGGCTGACAACCCCAAGGTACAGGAACTACTCCGCCAAAGGCTGAAGGACTACGCCATGTGGGCATCTTGGAGCCCCGACGAGAAATTGATAAGCAAATGGAGTTCTGGGGTGATGTCAGGTTGTCGACATCAATTGGCCATCATATTAGACCTCGAGGGACCCGACAGTACTGGAGGCCAGCATGGTACCCTCAGAGGAGCATGCTCATCTCATAATGATTCAGTGCTCAGTCGAGCTCTGAAAGCCTCTTCCTGGGCCGTTGATATTGGAGAAGGCGGTGCCAAATGCTTAGTCGAATTTTGCACAAGCGTCAAATGTCTCACTGAGGAGAACGTGGGGCTTCTGGAATCCGTCCTCGAACTTGGCGTTTCGGACAAGATAGCCGAAGCCGCTGCTCTTTTTAGGTTCCCGCAAGAGTATGCATCGGGTCCATCGGTCAATAGCCGGATTTCTATTTTGGTTTCTTCACTGTATGTTGTGCAGAATTCCCACAAGTTGCAACGGCTGTTTGGAGAAGAGCTCGTGGTACGATCACATGAAACGTTGAGAGACGCTCAAAACAAATGTTTAGCTGGATCTGAAGACCAACCTAACCCATTCCCCGATCCGTACGAGACCCAGAACATTTGGAGCGACACAGGATGTCAGGGAGACCCGGATCTCGGAACTTCCATTGGAAGTAGCGAGAATACTACTCCATGGTATGAGCGTAGCACTGAGTTTTTCAATGCGTAAATGGTCTCACTTCCGGGGCGTTTATGGTATATTGGCAACGTTATAATGACTCGCTTGACGGCGTTGCACGAGCGAAGGACCACATCGAGTGGGTGGTGGCTAAGGGGGGTCTGGTGACTCCCCACGAACAGATCGCGAAGAAAGTGAAGATTGTTCATAAGATAACTACTAGAGGTAAGAAGGCAGGACGGGTAAGAGAAATACTCTCTAGCCACGAGGAGACTGGCGACGATATGAATCAACTCCATCGGTTATCGGATATTCACGATGGTAACCTCCAGTTCCCCGTTCTTATCATTCAAGACATTGCACGACTAATTCATCGGTAGTCACCCGAGAGAAAGTTCATCTTGACTATGATCTAGGCAGGATTCCGGATGTAGGGCGTAGGAATTGCTACAAACGCATCAATGATCGCCAAACGGGGCAGGAATATGATAAAGTCGAAATGCATCTCGACGGTACGGTTTCCCTGGCCGGTGATATCTCGCTAGATCTGAGCGCTGGCGCGACTGAAGATCACTACGGAAAACCTAATTTGCAAGGATACCAGCTAGCTTATCGGGCAAACCCCCGTATCCAGTGAGGCTGCGGAATCTAGGCATAGTACTCGTCGTTATCGACATTGAAGGTGTATAGAACACTATAGGTAAGAGATGGAAGTTAGTAGTACGTTCAAATTATACGGTCGTCCCGGCCACTTCTCCCATTGAATGCCGTGCTCAAACTCTCGCCTAGTTCACAATATTAGTACTCTGTGTCCCCAAACAATCCAAACACCAAGAGACTTAATCATAACTCTCTCTTTGTCCAACAACAATCCATTAATTCTATATCGCTTCAGTTGTATGATTGTTTACAAGCCCTATATATATTCGGCCTTTGTCCGACTTTTCGAATTTGGGAGCGCCAGGTCACGGAGGTCTAACCCACAAAGCCCTTAATCCCAAAGATACCATCATCATGGCATCCTTTTCCAGCCTTACCGCTAAAGTACGAGGACTTTCCCAGGGCTCTCAACCGACCGCTAACCCTAACACTGTCCCTAAACCTAGGACTGTCATTAAACCTAAGGCTGCCCCTAAACGTAAACGTAGACGAGCACATGTGCCCGAATCTGTAAAGATTTACCGGCTGCTTAAACGTCGAGTATCTATTCTCCCTACGATTCCCGAGGATGAAGACGAGTCAGGTTATGTTCTAGTAGATAGGCAGGTTGCTTGAGCCTTGATGGGTCTACGTGGTGCCGAGTTGTCCGTTTTAACGGATAACTAAGAGGCTTCCCGTGCCTGTGCGCCCTTTTCCTTACGCCTTTGGGACTAGCGTGCTCGAGTCATCGTTACCTCATTACTAAGTCCATTCATCGTCTACCCAGCCTAGTAGTTTTATTGTTTAGCTAGATCCATGTGTAATACAGCACTCTTACCCCTTCCCTTCTAACTTTTGTGCCTTTTCTTTTGCATATCTATAATAGTAGTAGTCTTAAGACCATATTTCCACCAATCAGTAGAGCAGCCTGTGCTGAACGAGGTTGCCGAGAAGGTTAGTGGTAGGATATTTTGCCTAACGCGATGACCCGGGGTCAAAACGCGCTAAGGAGCGTGGGACAAGGATAGTAGTAGCTAAGTGAAGAATGATTGGACCAAAACGAAGCGTTAACCACTTGTATAGTGTGTTGTAGCGTACGACGATTGTTATTTCTGCTAAGGTTGACCAGGTTGAAAACACGAGGTAACTATCCCTATTCCTGACTACCGAGTATTCCCAGCTTTCCCTGCCAAGTGGAGAGAATCCGTGCATGGTAACTCCACGTAGCCTTATGAGCCGTCCGATTGGCTTGACAAGGTGTTGACATGTCTGGACCCTTACCTGACCGGTTAGCCTGCGTTTGTTCCGTTCCAGCTGTCGCAAGGTTGAATTAAAGTCTTCGAGCTGCAAGCTTTAAAAGAACGTTATTCCCACAACCCGACCGATCATTCATCGCTCACCGCTCGTAATTCCTCGGCAATGTGCCCGTCGCTTCGTACTTACTGTTCCGCGGACCCAGTCGCAATACGAGATGATCTGCATATCCGGGGGTTTGCATGATGACAAAGCGGAGTTATCGCCCAAACAGGACACTAGGTGGTGATGCAACGTCTCGGCGCGCACCGCCATATCGAAAACGAAGACGGTTTCTAATACATAAATAAGAACGTAGCAGGCATCGGATTGAAAAGGAAAAATCGCTAGGCATCTGGTTTATATCCTGCTTCCAATACGATACCGTTGACTAAAGATTTCCTCTCGCCTTCCGTGCTCGTTGAAATCCACCAATCAGCTACCAAGTTCAACCAGTCATCATGCAACTCAACGCTCTCGTCGGCGCTCTCTTCGCAGTCGCGGCCTCAGGCACGTCCGTGAAGTCTAGGGACGCAGTCCTCTACAACATTTCCGGCTTTACGGCATCATGCACCCCCCATAGCGTTCAATGCGGGTGAGTTCATTACCCACAACAGCCCGGACTTCTCTACTCCATAATACACGTATATGCGATGGATATCAACATTAACCTCCGCTTTTTCGAACCCGGCATTCGGCTAACTTTGGCGGACAGGTACGGCTTCCGTCTAGTTCCGTCCACGGATGCGCCCGGCAGCAACGGAACCATCTGCGGCAATTTAGTCAACGGGCCGGACAGCCTCCCGCCCCTGCCCCTGACGGGCTGCTTTGAAAACTACGCATACGCTTACTCTATTGCGCTTGCCGATGGAGGTATCATTCTGACTGTTACCTCGGCGCTTGATGAGAATACGAACATCACGGGCTCACGTAAGTTGAATTCTCTCGTCCGACCGTCATCCAATCTACACTTTTCTCTCGTTAGAGGGGGGTTACTATCGGGATCCAATACGAAAGAATGCATATGCGGGGTGTCTTTTCAGAAATGGCAAGACAGCTAGTAACGACGCATATGGCGTGTTAGTCGCATGATGTTGCTCTTGAACCTCCACCCCGGGGAATCTTTACGACCTGATAATAGTTCTAGTATATATGGCAAAATGACTTCAAGTACTAACCCTCCAATTCTCGATTAGACACCGCCACAGCTGACCAGTTCATCTTCACCCCCAACGGCATCTCGAACTCGGAGTCATACGTTGGCCCTACTAATTTCACCATTGAAACCACCGAGGTGGCGGTTTAAGCAGAGTTGGTGACTAAGTCTGGCAGGAAGGGTGGCAAATAGCTGTAAAAGTATTATGTCAAAACATCTCCAAATTTAGAATATAGAGATATTATTCAGGCGCTCTGATTGGTCAGTAAAGGGTATAATCAAAAGCTGAACCGCTCGTATCAACGAGGAGAGCTCAAACAACGAACCACGTGACTATGTCGGATAACGCCGCGTTCATGAAGCACCTAGAGGACCATTCCTTTCATCGTGCGGGCTATTTAAAATCATGATTCGGGTTTTCAATAGTTACTAAATACATCCTATACATCGCGGGTGTAGGGTGCCTATAAGGAGCTTTGGACCCCAGACTCGATCATTCTGCTACCTCGTGATCTACCGTAATTACTTCTAATTCGATTTAGGGAACACGTCGAAAATTAAATAATCTTCTGTATAGGGGTGTGAATGAACACCTGTTGTTGTGAGAAGAGCCTACGCAATCTATGCTAGGTGTTGTAACTCGTATACAACTCGTATACAGTACACCCCTTTGTTCTAGAGGTGTGACGAGGAGGCTCGCTCTTCGTCACTTCTGCTGACCTCCGACAGCAACGCCTCAGGTGAACAGCTTCCACCCACCAGGTACGCCCTTCTGGAATAGGCCTTCTGGGTCGTACTTCCTGCTCACCTCTTGCAGAAACTTCTTATTCTCGCCACCGTACGACCCAATGACATCCTGGTCCTCCGATGCATAGTTCATATACACGTAATCGACCTTCGTACCCTTCGACGTTGCATCTTGATCAATACCTTGCAGGGCAGTTCTCATTGCGCTCAAGATGGCGTCATCATCTTTCTCATTGGACCAATAGGTGAGGAGAAGTAGGTTGACGAGGGAACCGGATTCTGTGCTGAGACCTAGCACATTGCCACCTTTGGCTGCAGAGATCCGGAGCAGTAACTCGGCGTACGGCTGAAGAGTGAGCGAACAGACGAGACCTTCGGTAGACTTTACAGGGTCTATCGCAGCTGTATATATGTTGGCCGCTGCCTGAAGAGTCTCTATGTCCGCTTTGACTGTCATGTTCATATAGGCGGTCCTGTATATCTTACGGTCAGTTACCTCGTATCTTCGAATTCCTGTCAATTTATCTTGTAAGTGGACACGATTACGTCAGACGTACCTTTTTGCCACCTGCTGATCTCCAGCTTGCTCGTTCGCGGCGGTAGCTGTATCAGGGATAAGCCTGATGGTATTTAGTTGGTCAATCCGGGGTTGGACCGAAGTAAAAGGCTCCAAGACCCCTAGTTTATCGACTGCCTGTGTATAGTACACCTGGTTCTGACACATGGGGTTCGGGCCAAACACGGCCGCGAACCCAACGCTCGTCATCAGGTGTGTCTCTGGAGTAGCGTTCGGCTTTTGGAGCTCAGCCACCAAAGCCTGAACCTCGCTCGGAAAGCTTGGTGAGAAATAGTAGACGCTGCCTCCGTAGAGGGCCGCTTGCTTGAATGTTCTCAGGTCGAAGCGGGTTACAACGCCGAAGTTGTTGCCGCCACCTCGCAACGCTCTCCAGAGATCGGGATGGTCTTTGGCGTTCGCATCCACGATGTCGCCTGATGCAAGCACGATCTGGTAATTGACGACCTGTTAATTTTCTTCGAGTTAGCCTTAAAACGAGTCGCTCGAGAACTGTGGTGTGCTTCTATTACATTGTCCGCTACGAAACCTTCTCTTGAGGAGAAAAACGAGAGGCCACCTAATATAACTCGTTAGCATTAGTTCACTGCCGTGCTATCGTGCTTTTGTGTGCTGGACACGATGGGCGGTTATGTGTTCACCTTGCAATGCGAGCCCACCGATACCATTTTTCGCGGACCGTCCACCGGCAACAGACAGCCCTAGGAGGTCAAACGTTTGGTAAACAGCACCCCAGCGCTCACCAGCAGCTATCGAGACGGTCTCATCCTTGACAGATATGCCAGTGAGGAGGCTCAAGTTGAGTGTGATGCCGCCTTGGATGTTGTTGCAGCCCAGAGCTGGCTGCTGACCAGCTCCGAAAATAGCGAAGGGGGCCTGGCCGCTGAGAGCGAATGGGCGAATGGTCCGCACGAAGGTCGACACCTCATCGGCTGATTTTGGCCGGAAGATAGCAGCAGGTTGAGTTTGACTTGATCGAATCGATTGGTATGATCCATTCAAGTCGTCATATTCCTGGGTACCCCGGATGGCAAGTTGTCTGGAGGGAAGCGCTCTTGTGAGTGCATCAATCGCTTGAGATGGATCCATTTGTGCTTAATCGGACAGAATTGTAATATTTGGAAAGCTCTCTAGAGCATGAGGATGGAAGTTGATTCATGTCATAGTTCGCGTATTTGAGTTGAGCTCAGGGGAGGGGCTGAGCGGCGGAGGGAGTCCGTATTAGTCGGCCGGCCTACCTAATTTGCTCTTCGACCCATCGCATTGAGCAAGGCATATGTTGGCTATATGTTAGCTGTACGTTAACTATGTGTTGGTTGTATGTTGGCTGCCGGGTGTCCGCAATGTGACGCCGAGCTGCAAGAGTTTGGCACTAGTTGGATTCACTTTATCACACTCATAGATACACCCGTTGGCGTGTAATACGAAGGGAACAAAGGAAAATCACCATATGCCGTATAGCTCAGGGTAACATTTTTTGGCAGCACACTCTATTAGGCAGATTTTCTTTCACCGTCACCCGGCCTAGCACCTTCAATCGTCGTCTACTACTGCCACCAAGCCTAAAAGCGAACCCACCGTAAGACGGCAGACCGTCCATAGTGTACTCTGTTGTCTATCAACACAAGATTCCAACCCGCCTCCCACCCAACCACTTGTAAGCTCATCACCCCATCAATTAAATCCCGCAGGCCAGATGGCGGCCTACGGTACAGCACGTTGGCTCAACGAGGCTCGGCGGCCAGCCGCCGCGGTCCATCCAAGGTATCCCCACGTCGAGAGGAAGCCCGAGCTCACCAAGCGGAAAAGAGCCATTCGGGGGTTGCCCTCCTTCCACACGACATAGCTGTCTACCGCGCCGGCATACGCGCCCACCACCGCTAGGCAGGTGTCAACAACGGTGAACTGTTGGCGCGAGTAGAAAAGAAGCATCAAGAAGCCGAGACAAGCAGTACGGGCGTTACCGACTACGAAAACAGGCGCAGCCGCGGGCGTGTCGGCAACGCGGGCGGGGAACCCAAACTCGAGCATGGCGCCCCAAGCGTCAAACATGGGCCAAAGCCCGCCAAACGTCATCGTAGAGCCGGCGATAAGCGCGGGGATATGGCCAAATTGGAAGTGCCCGAACATGGCGGCGACCGGTCCGCGGGGGTTGCGCTCGGGGATGGTGTAGCAGTGGGCTAGCCAATAGTGTTTGTAGGATCTATCCCGAAATAGCTGTTGTGGTTTGACGACGTATTGGAGTAAAGGTGGTGTGAATAGAATTGATTGGCGTTGGCCGTGTTTTGTCCTCACCAATTATCCCGTTCCTTCGTCGCTGGCGCGGTCGCAGATGTTGCCAGGTAGGAGTCCCTCACCGGCTCACCCAAGTAGCCCAGAAATACGAAGTACTTTAAATTAGGTAATCGTTGAGATTCCCTAACCAAACGCCACCGCGTTTTTTCCCATCTCGTCCGTAAGTAGATCGACCCCATACATATCTAACAGTAAGTAATACTATCTAGGTAGTATTATTATTGATGCGCTGTGGTAGTGATAAGCGAACCAATCAATTACGTGTACCTTAGTCTCTACCTCGTATGTAGCTAGTGACGCAGTTGGGCGGCCAGATAGCCAGGCTCCGGCCGCATGCGACGGCCTAGCATTCCAACGGCGTCTTTGAAAATACAAGGCCGTGTACCGCCAACCCCTTTCGGCAAGACGACTCCCCACCTACGTATCCCCTCTAGTCATAGATCCGGCGTAATCCCGGCTCCAACAGAACATCACGTATTCTCAAATAGGTAGAATCGTAGCTTGTGCCATCATCCCAATATAATAGGGTGAAGGGCTGCATCATTGTATAATCAATGTCATAGCAAATCATCAATTTCGAACCGTATTGCACATGAGGGTGATAGGTCTAGCAGGTGTGGTAATATTGAACGGGATAAGACATACATAGTCAGACCGTGGCATCTATGCTAACCACAACTATGTTTCGCTTTCACCATTGCTCCCAGTACTTATGCTGTGTCTCGGATTCCAGTCCACCAGTATCGTCTCGATCAGCTGTTGAGTACTAGGTTATTATCGTAGCCCTTTGTATAGTCTTTAGTGGGATTTGCGGAGTCGTCATCACGGGCTCTTCCTTTGATACGGGTGTGTGAAGCCATGATGAGGTGGATGAGTAATGGCTATAGCGGCGAAATGTGTTTGCCAGAGTGTTTATCAATCTGTTTGATCTCTTTTAGGCTACTCTTTAACCTTATACGACTGATTCTCGGGCGACTTCTGGAGTATATCCGAGTTTTTATGAAGAAACCCATCTAAAAGAGGATAGCGCGGGTGTACAACTAATGATGACAGTACCAAAGATCCCCGTGTATCTAAGCGAGAAATGCTGTTTCGTAATCCAGTATAGGGGTGTGTAATGAACGCTTGTTGTTGCGCAGAGAGCCTATACTCTCTATACTAAGTGTTTATCACTAATATACAGAACACTTCTTTGTTCTAGAGGTTTGACGTTATGTTTTATAAGCACGTTAATCAATTCACAATCGATCGAAGATGCTTAGGAATTAATTTTATTAAGTCCTCCATACTTCAGAAACCTTGCAGCGACCTACCTGTGACCCAGCTTCACTCTGGTATGAGACCCCCTGACATTGTAATACTAGAAGCCCCTCCTTGCTGGGACACAGAAGCCCTCGTTCTCAGGGGCCTAGTGTTACTAATAGCCATATGGGCTTCTAGCATTAGCCACTTTGCCGGTTATAGTCTAACTGATTTATTGACTGCATTTCTACTATAGTATTGCATATGTAGTTCCCTCGGGCAATTTCTCTAAGCTTATTCTTAGCCACAACACTAAACAACATTTCAATGATTTTCATACAGTATAAGGGGCTCTGATTAGTACGCTCAAGTACGGTAATTATTTAGAGAGATAAAAGAGCAGAAATTCCTGGCCGGGGGGAGGACCAGTCTTCGGACCTCCCCGTGGGAGTACGCTACGTATGGCTACCGGAATTCACCTATCAGTCCTTCTATACTTTTAGGGCTACACGTAATCCCTCTTCAAGATAGGTCTACATGTGAAACTCGAAAGTAGGCGCGGAAGCCAAACCGTTCCGGTCGGCCCCGCCCTCCGGGCTCGTGTTCCGTATCTCACACGGCGTGTATCATCACGCATCACCTACTATTGGCTCTTTACAATCCTGTATAAAATCAAACATACTCTCTTCAGGATCTACGGGCAGTTCTCTCCAAGTCCGGTGGCAATTTTAGGATGCTATCTTTCGACGTCTTATATTGCCGCCAGGAACCTAGATCCCGGGGGGCCTTGAGTGACACTGCTGCCCGAGCCTAGAGCCCAGTTCACGGTTCTGCTAATCATATAACGAAATATGTGACTTATTACAGTGGGTGTGGCAACGTCAAACTTCTAAGTGTGGACACATGTTGCACTACTGAAAAACAACGGCACACTCAGCCTGCCACGTCTTCACGAAATCATGGATGGAGGTCGCTCAAAATACCACAAGACTTGAAATTATTCTTGGCACTCACCGCCGAAGCCTGAGAAGGTGACTCTGTGGCAATATCGACACGACTGATGGGTTTGTGCTCAATCCGATTATGGCCGTATCCCTTGCGTCTATGCTCTATACTTTTATTTGCGACGGAAAAGGAGCAATATTTTTAAGTAGTGACCCTAGACTCTCCTTGCCTCCTTTTCCGAGGCTATTGTGACACCAATGCTATCCGTCATAAACCACAAGCTTTCGGCAAACCGTCGACCAAAATTTGAGAACGCGATAAAATACCAATAGTTACCTAGAATAGAGATCTGGTTAACTGGCCAAAATACGCATATCTAGAACCATCCAAAGTTTGCGGAGTACAGGAAGCAAACGCTCGTAGTACCATGGAGGGTAAAACATCTACTTTTGGATGGACATCATCTTGGCTTCTCGCACGAGGTGGCGCTTAGTTTGCCACAGGAATGTTGGAAAACATAGTCTGTGAAACTTATTAGAACGGAGGTTACATTACTCCCTAATATAGCTAGCAATAATTTATGGGGTGGGAAGGCTCGTCTTTGGTATGAATAGCACGATTCCTTTCAGGTGCCGCAGGCTCATAATCCAATGACATAAGAAGACAAACCCGAGCCGGCATAACGAGTATTGAATGTAATTATACGCTATGTTTGCGATTTGTCGGCCCATCTACTGACATACTATCAGCTACTAACAGGTACTAATTATATTTAACCATAAATACATGGAGACAGCAATATCTTAACCGTATACCCGAATATAGTATCGTATCATACTATTTGGATTGAAAGCTTACGATTCTCTTATTTTATCTCTCCCTACTTACACGTTATCCAGTATCTGTCGACGCGTTCTTTGAAACTTACATCTTCTCGACCTACAACTTTCAAGTTAGACAAGCGTGGCTAGGTTCTTCTCTCAAGACCAATGACACAGACCCTTCTCTAACGCATCCACGCGCATGTGCCGCTCCGTTCGGCTTAGCTCCCGTGTGCTTTTAAAAGGTGACTCGTACCATGTGTAGCCTGCATTTAACCCTTTTTAAAAGCAAGGGAAAGGGGGGAGGGTGGTCGCGGCCCCGTAGCCCATAAGTGCATCCTACCTACAGAGCCTATTCCAGGAACCTCCCACCAACCTTTCCTTCGTTGCTTTACCATCTTCTTATCTCTGATAACCAAGATGCCCCTTATTCCCATCGGCAAACGCGCAGATGGGTATGGAAAATAGCTTGTTCAGAACACCGACCTTAACCTCGACTCCGTTATATGGCCACGTCGTCTCTTGGCCACCCACTCTGGCGCCCAATACTTCCTCGTATAACATTCCCTTCCCTTCAAACCATGGACAACAAAAGCCAGAAGAAGACGAAGCAAGAACTCTTTCCCCGCCGCAGATACCGCCGCGTTCCCACCCCGACCCGCGGGCACCGTCGCAGAGAGTCTATGCATGGGGCAAGCAGCCAAACCCATGCGCAGGCGTGGAGCGCTCCAACCCAAACCTCCGAGTCTCCAGAGACGGTGCCGGAAGAAACCTCTCTCAACCAGTGCCGCCACCCGTACACGCTTCCCCCCATCCGAGCTTTATTCCCGGAGCATTTTCAAGATACGTCGAGTACACAGGCGGACACGCCAGGGGAAGAGCCAACGACTTCTCACATTCTCTCGCCTAACCAGGCACTACCAGCCATCACCGACGCGGGGTACACTACGACTAACCCTTCCGGCGCTCCGACGACGACAAATTGGGAGATGGCCCTACACAGCACCGACGAGCAAGGATCTCGCGATCCGGCAATCCTCCCGCTTCCCGTCCCGCAGAGGGGCGCGACTCGAGGGCGTGGCGGCGGGAGCCTAGGTAGACGGGTAATGCTGCGGCCCGTCATCGCGGGCTATGCGATCCAGGAAGTGCTGGACCCGGGAGAACTGGAGGGGACAAACGCCAGTGCGACAGCAGAGAGGCTCCTCTGCGGCCGATGTGGGACGAGACAAGCGTACCCATCGGGCGTTTCTTTTGTGTATTGCAGAGGCTGCCGGATGCTTTGGGCCCGAGAGAAGTAGGTAGTGTAGGAGAGTACCAGTATTGGTGGCTAGATTGTTGTTTATGGATATCCACGACGAATCCCGTTGGTTAATGAGGCATAGATGCTCATGCGGCCGAGAGATGGGAAATTCCCTTAGTGCGAAAAGCGATCCACGGTTGGACGGGATTATTGACGAGTTGGGCTTTAATGTCGGGTCAAGGCGCATGGGACTTATGAGAGATGAACTACCCCCCCCCTTTTTTTTTGGTTTGTTGCCTGCTGTCTCTATTCTTGTCACGATCTGTACGTCATTTTCGGGTTTATCCTGGCGCTTTATCAAGTATCATTCACGTGTTATGTTTACCCCGAACCCCTATACCATCACTGTCTAGTAGACAGCAGTAATAAACGAGCCTCATGATGAGTAGCTAGCCTTAATAGTAATACACGTACTTTTAACACGTAGGGAAAATGGTAGCTGAATGAATAATCGCGACTCAATTTTATCGGCCTCTGTTGTGAGTGACAACCACATACAACCAACCTCCCGCCCACATTCACGATCATATCGATGTGCCCGTTCTAGCTACACAGCAGGCGCGTCAAATGCAACCTAACAGATCGACCATCAGGTCTCCAGGTCCTTAGCAATCCCCATACTACGCGCGGACCTAGCCTTCCTAACTCGCTTCCCCGGGTCTTCGAAAGCAGCTAGCAAGAGGAGAACGGGGCTTTGGCACGTGAGAAAATTACTCGCAATTCCGGTAATTATATCATCCTATGCTAGCCCCGAGAACACGCCCACTCGGACAGCATCATCGGGATCCCAGTAGATAGTCAGTGCGCATCCAACATGGAAAGCGGAAGCCACAGAGCACTCGTGCACCGCAGACTTCGCGCCAGAACGGCCGAGCTGCACGGCGGTGAAGTGCCCGCTACCACGGATCTAGCCGCCGAAGAGCGGGGTCACCACGCCCCCCGGCCCACAGCGCCTCCGTCCGCGCTAAACAATAATGTACATTAGTCATGCTAGATGACGCCTCATACACCCCCTGAAATACTCGCACCCCTGAAACGATAACACTGAGTATCGCATAACATGTCTCGAGTTAGCTGCAGCAGACACGATGATTATGAACCGCCTAGGGCGGACTTATATAGACCCAAATTCGTTTCACTGCGTCAAGGACCGGTTAGCATGCCGACAATCATAGACGAGACAATCACCATATCAAACACCAAGCAACAACGACATCAGAAGTCACAGTTCGATATCAAAATGATCTGATAGTACAATGCATTGCATCGCTCCATAACCGTCGCTCTATGGGAACCCAAATAAACGACCAAACCAAAAACGGATGCTAAACGCCGAATCGTTCCAAAGTGGTAACGCAATACCCAGCCGACATGTACACATTAACGCCCGTTCGACAAACAGCCTACGTTGCTTGCATGCGCGATGAGGAACTTACAGCACGTCAGGGCGAACTTGCACGCCTTCGTCCATCCCTCGTCATTCGTAATGCCTAGCCTAATGCTGAAATGGCCGATCCTATCATCTCCTATCTTGTCGCCTTCAATCTTATAAGGTAATACCAGGGGGTTAGCTGAATATGCGTGGGGTCCGGTCTCCTTGGTCTGCTCGTGGACAAAGGCTCCCAACTGCCTGACCAGTTCCAGGAAAGCCACCATGCCCTTGTCGAAGCTCCGGTTCCACAACATCTGCAACGGGAGATCGCCGGTGCAATAAAGATCAAGCACGCTCCTCTTAGGGGCGGGCGGCGGTCCACTTCTATGGGCGCCCACGCGGCTCGAGGATGGTGATATATGCTCGTATTTTATTATTTTCGACGTTGACCCCATCGGCAGGGGTTCGTAGCCATCGAATTTGTATCCCAGTTTGTCCGCCACCGTGACAATAAGTAAAAGTGCTTGACCCCAGGCGGCATTGATCTCGGGCCAGTCGACAGGTTTAGATGACAACTTCCCTAATCTGAGACCATTGATAGTAGCGAAATTACCGTCGTGATGTATAGAGAAAGTGTCATTGTAGACATTCGCACGTTGAAGTTTTGTAAGGAGCTGAGAGTCATGATCGAATTTGGAGTTGATGCTGTCTCTCTCATTTTGAAACTCGGTGAGCTTCGAGGCAAAAGCATTGCGCTCCCTCCAGAATTGTTCCTCTTCAGCATCGAGTTTCTGGGACTCTTCTTCGAGAGTCATTATCTCTTCATCCAAGGTCGCCTTTTCCTTTTCCAACTTCGATAATTCCTCCATCGACTCTTCCTCCTCGTTTTTAGCCTGGGCGAGGAGGCGTTTCGATTCGGCAATATCCTCTTCGGTGGGGACATTGGCCTGGACTTGTTTCAAGAAGCTGGCATAGGCATCTCGTTCGCGAACGCTGGATTCTAACCTCTTCTGCAGACCGTCCACGAGCATCTCGGTGCATTCGACGCAGACTGGATGGTCAATGTCGGATCGCGCAGACAGAATCTCGAATAGCCTGTTTATACGCTCTGCTTCGTGGGGTTGCGCAGTCCTGCCGTCGGCGCGCTGGCTGGTGGAGAAGGATGATCGGCGCTGCTGGCTGGAACCTGGCTGTTCATGGGGAGTGGTCAACCTTGGCGGCGCAACTTGAGACTCGGTCAATAGAACAAATGACATGGCGTTACTATCGCGAGGGTGCCCGTCGCTACGCAGGCCGCCGCCTTGTTTCTTGAAAGTGGCTGGGCCGGCATTCTTGGAAACTCTATCGTAGAGGGCTCGGCGTTCGGACTCGTGCGGGTAAGAGAACCGTGCAGGATGTGAGCGTTTTGGTTGCTGTTGGGCCGAAGAGGCTGGGAGAAGAGCACGCGTATCAGTAACGGGAGATTGAATCAGACTTTGAGTTGTGGCTATGAGAGCGGCCATAGGAGCGGTAACGAACCAACTAGGAGGTCAAAGGCAGCTGGGTTTAGGTCGACCAACGATCCGTCGAGCTTCAGAGGAGCGCGACACTTTTGGCAATACATGACGTGCCTGGTTTGCGACTGGCAGCGGGAAGAAATCCCATGCTGCGTACTCGAGTAATCGAACGACAGGTTTCGCGTGAATAAATAGCTGAACTGAATGAACGTTAATTGCCGATGGAGCAGTGAAGGCAGTGAAGGCAGTGAAGGCAGTCCTCTCTCACAGGATAGGCATAGAGAGCTCTCCAATGGTCTAGGTTAGACGGATACCTGAATAGTCCCGTCTAGATAACGAAAGCTGCAGCTGGCTCTGTACGTCATGTGCTAGTTCACTTGTCATGTGGATCATGTGGGTCGGACGGGTTGAGTGGGGGTTCCAGTAGATTCGTTATCGATAGTAGATCAATGTGCGGCGCGCGCCAGGTCAGCTGCTAACGCGCTACTAACGCGTCCCGGTATAGGTACAATGGTTACATGTACTTATATCAATATACATAGGTACTTCGTAGCATGTACGGAGTACCTCTGTATTTCCCCTAGACTAGTGGGTCACTTGGGTACCCAGGTAACCGGGCAGCGTACATATCCGCGACCGTAAAGTTGTCGCACTTGCGCTTTTGTCAACAATCGATTTTGTCGCTTTAATGCGCCAATGCCCCTCCAGGTCTTTCACCCTTTCACTTCCTCTCCAGGGCCGTCTATTCGTAATAATTAACCGGCCCTTCGCGAAATGGCAAATTGTATGCGATCACAGTTTTATCCAAAATGGAACCCCCTTCGAAACGGTTGAGGCTTGGCCATTCTCCCTACCCCGACGACGACGAGGAAGACCAAGACGAGCTGTCTATGACCCCCGCTCAGTTCGAGACTACACAAGACCCCATGTACCAGCTCGACAAAAGCCGCGCGAAAGCTGCTACGAGGCTCAAGTCTACTTTTGAAGACATATTCGCCAAGTATGGAAAAGACTTCGAAGGCGACGACGATGTCATCAACTTGTACACCGACGAAATCGAGATCGACAATGGCCATGTCCAGTCATTGAAGAACCGGAAGGATGGTGCCACGGAGAATTCACTTTCCAACGAAGAAGAGGAAGAAGAGAGGATATTAAATGGAAAGCCCGGCAGTCGAAAGAAAAAGTCACGATCCCAATCGCTCACACCCGCGAACCACGCCGGGTACAGTCAGAGGTTGCAGTTCAACTCACAATGGAATGAGCACCCTGGGCTGGGTGCGCATCGATTGTCATCGCCCGCATTCTCGTCCTTTCCGTATCTGTCCCACCCTCCTTTCGATTTCGGGCACTCTACTACGTTCGGGAACAGTCACGTCGACCCAGTTTGGCAAACCCCTGATTTACCTATCCAGCCTCCTCATTACCACTACGGATCGCTTATTGGGATTGGGGGAAGTCAATTTAGCTCATTCAGCGGGTCATCTAATCACAGTGTCAAGAGACTCGCGAGTGCCAAGTCTTTTCTTCTACGCGACTCCTCTACTTCTTCCGGGGCCGACGAAGTGGAAGCAGAAGAAGATGACATCCTTGGTAGAAACAATCAAGAAATAGTACCTCACCCCAGTATAGAAGATCGTGAGAACGCTCCTATGCTAGCCACCCCCATATCTTCGCATCGATCGAGTCAAAGTCTCGATCCGCGGCTACCATTTTATGGGGTTGGTCTAGATAAGGATGAACTGTGCACCGAACCCAAGAGCCCCAGGGAAGAAGTAGTACAAACTATCCCCACGGAACCTTTGGTGACAGAGGTCGCCTCGACATCTCTCCAGCCAGTTAATGAAAACTCGCAGCATTCTCACACGGCAAGAAGTTCGCATAGCCAGTCTCCTTCGCGTCACAAAGGGGGGCAGCCAAAAAACTCGGATACTCTCGAATCCAATGACCTTGCCAACGGAGAGTTAAGCAACGAACCCCGCCCACTGAAACAAAATGAAAGGAGGATTGAAATTATAATCCCAACAATGAAACGCCTATTACCAACAGAAATAGAGCAAGCCGCCGCGGGGACGGCACCGGTGGCCGACAAGACTCTACAATTACCAGATACGGGACAAATGGTATCCAGCGAAAACACTGAGACCACGTTCCCTAAGGATAAACTACAAACATCACAGTCAACAAGCAGCCATGCAAATATAGTGGAGTTCCCATCCACAGACTTAGGCCAAGACTCGCAAGTCGCCCAAGCCGCCAAATTGCCCAAAAGTCCAAAGCATGCTACCAGTTCTCTGGAAATTGGGGGACCACGGCGGCGACGGTCAAGGGGAAGACAGAAGCACACAGGGCCCCTGAGTGCAAATACCCCACCTCGTGACGAAGAAACTCAAGAAAACGCACGCATTGGGGCCAACCGAGAGTCTGGATCTTCGGAAACGACGACGGACGGCTCTGCGGATGGCAATCTTTCAGGTCGTCTTGATCAAATAGAACAGCCGTTCGATGGGGATAATGAAATCGGTAAGATGGCTCTCCTTCAGCCGCCCTCGCTAATTGCAGAGGTTGCAACGGGCGAAGAGCAGGCGATACCTGATACCAGCGGGGAAGGCGATGTAGAGGTCATACAAGTCGACCAGCACAATGACAAAGAGATCTCTGTGCTGTCAGTAATGTCAACGGGAATTCTGTGTGGTGGCGATAAAGAAGGTACAACTAAAATGCCCGATTGTTCCACTACGGAAGCCGTCGTCCCCGATACATCCGAATCTCAAGGGCTTCAAATTTTATACCCCAAAAACGATTATTCCCCCCGAAATCAGCCAGATCATTCGCCCATTGTTTCTACCGAAGAAATACTTCCCACACGCCCACTTACTCCGGATAATACGACAACGCTAGTGGCCACGGTTTGTAGTTCGGAGCTAGCGGATGCCCGCGGGGTCCGGATCTCCACACCGAAACAGGATGTTGGATCCCGAAGCCCGGAACCCTTGGCAATACGGGAGACAACGGAGTCCGACATATATCCGGATGGAGGCCGTCTGTCCCCGACCTTTGAAGCATCGGACACGTGTGAAGAGCAAGAATATAACACGCGTAACGGGTCGGTGTGTGATAGTGTGCTTGTTACCGAAATTAATGGCCTGCAGCTATGGTCAGACGGCCAGCAAATCCAGCGTAGCCCCTCCCTCGGGGCCATGGAATTACCGGATCAAGACCTTTCGGTTTTCCCAACTATGCTAGACCCCGCCCATTCTACGTCCGAGTTGGTATTGCGGCCATTATCACGTCCGACAGAGAACGATGGCCAATGTACTAGCGGGATTGGCAGATCCCCGAGCCCCGAGCTAGGTACACCAATCGGACCCGACGTAGCCCGCGAGGCCGCTTCCCGAACTAGAGGCCCCCGAGCCCCCGCAACTCCCACGAGGAAACAGGGCCCCAAGAGTGCGAAACCCCGAAGTAGCCATCGCCGGACCCCATCAAGCAAGCGCTTCCCCCTTACTTCCCTCACTCCTGGGGACATTGACGACGACAGCGATGACGAGCTAAGCATGGCGTTTTCATTTTCGGGCAGGAGCTCGAGATTTCACTCTCCCTTTTCTCGCGCTAGCACTAATAACAACCCCGAATTGCCGCCTCTACTCTCCACGCCCCGCCAGAAAACCCGAAAACACAGTCTTCTGATGGATGCCCCTTCCTCATCCACACGAACATTAACTCACAGCAAAAATACCCCCCCAGCAACAGAGTCGCGTGTAGGCCGCAGCCAGACCCGGCAGGGACGAAGCCGCCCAGTGCACAGCTCGCCTCTAGCTCGAAGGGTCGCTGAACGCCTGCTCAGCAGCCCGACGAAAAGACACCGCGCAACCCCAATAAGGAGTCCAAGCCTAGTGGCCTCGCCCCACGGCACGTTGAGACGGTGTGGCGAGGACGGTTTTGTGTGTGGGCGAGATTTCTGTTTCACATGCTGCATATAGGTCCAGAGGGTAAGCCTGTCGTAAAGTAAGTAGTGTCGGTGTCATATACTACCTAGCGGCATGTCCGTCCTACTCCTTAGGATTAGATGCTCTGCATCAGCCAACTTTTTGGAACCCACTTGCAAGTACTGGTACTTGAATGGGAGTATAGCGTATCTACATAGACGCATTCCCTCTAATAGCGGGCGGGGTAATACTATGTAACTGGGGCTTATATATATAGCATATCACTCCGAACTTCCGAGTCGATAGATAGCTAGCATCGGCAGCTTAGCGGATCGCAGCATGGGTTGGAACGCCACGGGGATATTTATATAGATTCCCTACCTTTTGCTACGCCGAGGGGGGCAGTTAAGATAAATCCAGAAAATATCATCATATATGGTGTAATGTGCATCGTGAAGTAACAAGTAAAATTACTACGTAGAATGCGTGTTCTAAGGACACGGTTGTTAGGCTAAACAGCGCGACAATCGCAAGTATTGCCAGCTTCAGGCAGTCGTAAACAGGAAACCCCTATCCCTCAATCGTCACAGTGCCTAATCACATACAAAAGGCACTTGTTCCCCCTTAACCAACTGCCAATCTCCGCGCTTACCCGTCAAACGCCATACAGCAGATCCAGGGGCTCGGCCCAATATCCGTCCGAATAATCCGTAGTACAAATAGCACTACTATGTAATTATTCTCTTTATCTCGTCTCCGGAATTTAGACCCTAGATTATCTATATATACTTCCAGTGATCGCTACTGGCGAGAGCCGTGATCCACGCCTTAATCCGATCACAATCTACTCTTGGGATTATGCCTATATTGACTACTCGGTACAGAGCCTAAGAGGTTATATTTCCCAAATGTCTAGTTTACGGCGATCTCCACGCTGCGAGCGTAACAAAATATACCAGGTGTTACCGCAAATTCTGCAGTTCCAAGAGTTCCCAGTACCTTCCTCTTTTCTGCACCAGCTCGTCATGAGTCCCTGATTCCGCCAACCGCCCGTGCTCGAGCACACAGATCATATCGGCATTTTGAATGGAATTCAACCGATGAGCCACCGCAATCGTAGTCCTTCCCCTCGAAACAGCCTCGAGTGCCGCTTGGACGACGGCTTCGGACTCGGTATCTAGAGCCGAAGTCGCCTCGTCAAGGAGTAAAATGCTTGGATTCCGTAGGAGCGCCCGTGCGATAGCAATGCGTTGCTTTTGGCCGCCGCTGAGCATGGAACCACCTGGGCCGACAAGTGTGGAGAGGCCGTCTCTGTAGCGACTGTTAGAATACATATTCACTCGAGGCAATGGAGTATGGAAAGAAATTGAGGTGCGAATAACTCCGGGTAATTATGTAAACTCACTGTAGAGAAATGATGAATTGCTCGATATTGGCCTGTCGGCAGGCAGCCCAGATAGCTTCATCTGATACAACTTCGCCCGGCAAGCCTAACGCAATATTCTCCCTGATTGTCCCCGAGTACACAACAGGATCTTGGCTGACCAAAGAGATCTTCTTCCGATGCTGCCCGATGTCAACATGAGAGATATCCTCGCCGTCCACGAGGACGGAGCCGTTAGTGGGCTCATAAAACCGCTCGATGAGCGATAGCATCGTGCTCTTGCCACAACCGCTTGGCCCTACTAGGGCGATATACCGGCCGGCAGTAACATTGAGGCAAATATTATCTAAAGCCAAGCGGGAGTTGCGCGACGGGTAATAAAAACTAACGTTTTCGAACTGAATACTTCCTTCCATGTTACTCTTCTCTCCACGATTCGTAGGGGGTTCCTCGCTAGGGCGTGTCGCCTTGCGGTTGAGGAGACCTTGGATTTCCCAACTAGCATGCATTGCCTTGCTCGCGTCGGGCGCGAAGGAGAAAATAGAACCGGCGATCTGCGAGCCGGATATCAAAGTAGCGAAGCACACGAAAAACTGAAAGAGCGAGTATTCGTGATCCAGGATCAGGGTTCCGCCATACCAGAACACCAAGGCAGCAGCGAGATAAACGACTGACTGGGACGCGGCATAGAGGCTAGACGCCCCCAGGATGGAGCGCAGAGACTTTTCAGACTGTTGCGTCAAGAATCCATCGTATCGTTCAAGAACGAAGTCTTCGAGACCGAAGCTAGCGACCGTCTCCACGGCTTTGACGAGCTCGGCGGCGTACGACGCCGAATTTATCCCGTTCTGCCTCGTTTTTGAGTCGAACACGGTTAACATTTGCAATCGGATCCAGCCACAAGCGACAACCAAAGGAATCGTGGAGACGCAGACGAGGGCTAGTTTCCAGCCGACTGCAAGAGAAACGATGATCCCTCCGAGAATGGTGGCGATGAAAGTTAGCACGCCTCCGACCACGGGCCCGCTGAGGCCGGCAAGAGCTTCGGTGCCGGAGGAGAGGATAGAAAGTAGGGAGCCAGTAGAATGCGCCTTCTCATCAAAGAAACCCACATTTTGGGATACGATGGACTGAAAACACCGATTCTTGACGCGTTGTTGCAGTTTCTCCGCCGTGTACGAGAACGATAACCCAACGCCAAGCTGAAAGACAAAGGCCACAATTCCCAAAGCTAGGAAAACGGCCGCTAAGATATTGACTTGGCTTCGGAGTGTGCCGTACTGCGCGGGCGGCAGTGATAGATCTTCAAGCACTTTCGCAAAGACGACAGCTTGCCTAAGAAGTTGATCAGTAATTACGACTTAACGAAGAAACATCATTTTCTAGTGAAGCGAGACTAACCCCGGAATCCCCAAGCCAGCAAATAACGAGCAGAAAAGTCCAAGGCACAGGATCACGGATTCCTCTCTGTTCATCTGGGCAAGGAATTTCAGGGTCCGAGCCAAGCCCAAGCTTTCTGCATCGTGTGCGCCAGTAGCCGAATTCGAAGTTTCGTTAGGGGGGGCTGGCACATTTCCGAAACCGGCGCTTGACGGTTCCTCGGCGAGATGCAACACGCCGGATTTCTCGTCATGAATCTTGCTGGCATCAGGCTGTATCTCAACATCGTCAAATTTATCGCCGTCGTCAGTCTCCATATTATTGGCCTCATGGAAGTTCTCTATCTGCTGAGCGGAGACTAATTTGGCATAGTGGCCATCGAGGGCAATGAGTTCAACGTGGTTCCCCTGCTCTACAATGCGACCATTGGACATGACGATTATATTATCGGCGTTCCGAATGGTACTCAGTCGATGCGCAATCACGATGGTTGTCCGATGGGTCGCTGCCGCATCTAGGGCCTTTTGAACGGTCGATTCTGACTTAGAATCTAACGCCGAAGTAGCTTCATCTAGCAAAAGAATCGTAGGATCTCTCATCAAAGCCCGTGCGATGGCGATTCGTTGGCGTTGGCCTCCCGAAAGCTGAACCCCGTTCTCCCCAACCTGGGTCTGATAACCGTCTGGCAAGGCCGAAACGAAATCGTGAACATTCGCCATCTTCGCAGCGGAAAAAACTTGTTGCGTTATCTCATCTTCCGATGAGTGTTCCAGCAAACTGACCGCCCCGTACCGGATATTTTCGAATATTGTTGTGTCGAACAGAACGGGCTTTTGACCAACTAGGGCCATCTTGGACCGCAACCAGCTTAGATTTAACGAATGGATATCAACACCGTCTATACCTATTATGTGTAAAAGTGTTAGAGGCAGCTAGTTCCGAGATAAACGACCAGGGACTCACAAATCTCCCCATCGATAGGCTCATAAAACCTCTCTAGAAGGTTTATAACACTGCTCTTCCCGCTTCCCGAAGCCCCAACTATTGCCGTCGTCTTCTTCGCCGGGCACTTAAAAAACACCTTATCCAACACCAGGAAGTCAGGACGCTTAGGATACACAAGACTTACTCCGCGAAATTCGATATCTCCATTCAAGCTGTCTGGTTTCAATCCGGATGAGGCAAATGGATCTTGCGGAGAGCGGCGAGCCATTTCTTTTAAGACAATGGCCGCGCTAGAAAAACTAGAGACGAGCGCTTGAGCCGAAGGCGCAATTCGAACAATGGCAAACGCACCGTTAGTTACCACGAGAGCAATGGTCGTGAGCTGAGCTACGGACGTTTCCCCCGCAACTAGAAATTGCGACCCCGCCCAGAAACAAAGGGCGTAGACCAGAGAAGGGACAGCGCTAGACCAGGCGATCATGGCAGCAATTATATTCCGAGCTTTGAGGTTGAGCCGCACGGCGTCCCCTAAGTACGAGTTGTACTTCGCGGCGAGATAATTCTCAAGCCCAAAAGCAAGGACGTTCCGTATGGACGACAACGCCTCCTCGGCAATACTAGATGCCTGATCGCTGGCAGGCTTAGCCTTCTTATGAGACTTTACGGCGCGTGAGCCAGTAATCGTGCCGAAGACGACCATGACCACAAAGGTCGGACTAAGCACGAGAGCCGTCTTCCAGTGCACGATGAGAGCAATAACGAAAGCAGCAGCGAACGTCGCCACGGCCGTCAGCGTGATAGACGCCTTGCTCGTAATGCCCTCCTGGATGGTGCCCATATCGGACATGATGCGCGTCGAGATCTCGCCGGGCTCGTGCGTGTCGAAGAACGCCATGTTCTGGCGGATGATGGCCTTCAGGTACGCCTTGCGCAGCGCGCGCGCGGTGCGTTCCCCGACATAGTAGAACCCGACCGTGGAGCCGTAGATCAGGACGAATATCACAATCGCGATGTACACGTAGTAGAGAGTGTACGTGACTAATTGCTGTCGTGCTCCGGACGTCGGCGACGAGGAGGCCGTGTAGTCGCCGAAAACGCCCACGAGCTGGCCGTAGATGACCTGTGAACGTTTAGTAACCTTATTTCCACTATTTGAGAGGTTCGATGGTGTAGTACCGATATGAGAGGGTTCAGGACACCGCCGGCTATAGCACCGACAAAACTGAAGAGAAGGATGACTTTGTCCGTTAAGGTTGTGTAACCCAAAATGCCCTTCTTGTCATAATTATCCGCAAGGGGCAGACCATGAATCTGGTTGTCGAGCACTCGTCTCTGCTGCTCGTTGAGGTTCATCTTTTCGGGAGATAAACACGCAATAACTCACGAAGGCCGCGCAACGACAATTAGATAAAGGAGCACGACTATTCGCTACAAGGCTTCACAGCTAAGGGAGGGTAATGGGAGCAGCAGAACAAGTGCCGTAGGAGGCCGTGTAGCGCTCGGAATATCAGCGCACCTCTTACCGCGCCCATCGCGGATATACATTACCTCAACCGAGGGAAGTAAAAGGTACCAGTACTTAGTCGGCCCGTTTCCCCCTCTTGACCTGCAGATGGGTGAGACTGCCCGAATGGCTGGGATTACCTCATACGGATTCGGCCGTAATCATGGCTGTCCATTGGATGTCCCCAACAGGTATTACATCGCGACCCGGCGTAATAGTTATTGCTACGCCGCAAACTAATATCGTCAACGTTACTTTACCCATTACCCACTGGTATTACTCCCTACCTCGTGACCCCCCAGAACCCTAACCTAGATTATAACGGGAGGCTGATGTGACAAGGGCAGTAGGGCTAGATTACTGGACTTGGAACTGAGGTCTTATTCACCTAATAACGACTACGGGTCTTAAGGCCATGGCTTCCTTCTCTCTTTTCGAGGGGGAATTCCTTGGGCTATTTATGCCCGTTGGGCTTCATACAATCTCTTGACCCTTCGTCTCTATCTGCTGCCTAACTATTCTGTTGGCTTCTATCAGTGTTGCTGTCGGCTGTACGTGCAGCCAACCTGCAGACCTCGTGACTCCTTTATATCCAATCGTTCATTCTGTGCTGGCGCTGTGGCTGAGGTGGTCTTGGCATGCTAACGGAGTTGTCCTACATGAAATCCGTTACGGTCAAAAGAATAAGGGAATAGTTGCTGACTCGCGTATATAGGTCTCCTTCTACTAAGTAGAAGCCGTCAGCAAGGGCCTTTTGGCACTTCGAATAACAAATACTAATCTTGAACACCGGTATAGATAGAGTAAATAAGCTTTTGGGGGGCTACGGTCAGCTCCGGTAAGCGGCGACAGAACAGCATCAGAGCAGGCCTTGGCCAATGCAACCTCAATCAAGGGTCCTGATGACCAATAAAGTTTGTTTTCATTTGATCGGAGTTCGATCGGAGATGTTTACTATGCGCCAGTGGTAACATATAGGCTATTACTAAAGTATCGAAAGCAGATTATTCGTAATTCGAGTCTATGCCTCCAAGCCTACGCATAAGTAGTTTATCGAGAATATAATTAAACAAAAAGCTACGAAAATCCAACTCGCCAAGTTTTTATACCGTAATCATTGAGAAAGGACAAAAAGACACAACCACCTCAATGTGAAGTGATCGCTTGAGCGCGATAATACCCCCCTTCTTCCTCCTCGGCCCGGTCTTCAGACACCCAGGCAGGCAGCAGTGCGATTTTCTGCGCCGCATATTGCGTCTCCTCCATACCGGCGCTCCGGTTGCTCGCCGCGTAGGGCCCGTAGTTGATCCAGCAGGTCTGCCCCCACATTTCCGTCGTCATGGCTCTCCCCGCGAGCGGCGAGTACATGGCCAGGTGGCTCCTCCAGGCGTTATATTCGCCCTGGGACCGGAACCCCAGCCCTTCGCGCGTGTGGCCAAAATAGTCGTGCACGATACGCAGGATATCGTTGACCAGGGGTATCTCGCCTGATATGCGCTCGTCTGGCACCTCTGCCAACATGGGATTGGATGAGTCCGGATTATAGGGCTCGTCGCCATACGATACGCGTGTAGGGTTGACAAATAGATGATTATTCTGTGTCACGTCGAGGATGAGACGCCGCGGGTTGGGATACGGCTCCGCGCCCCCTTTGCTTTTAGGACTGTATTCGACCTGGAGCCCTGTTGCCTTGATGACCCGCCATTGCGCCATCGTTTCACGGACCAGTGCGTCGTACGACGCTTGGGTCTCCGCGTCGTGCGGCGTGGGCTGCAACTCGTCGTATATACTAGCGATCCGGGCAGCCTTAGCCTTGTCGACTTTGGCGTAAGTCCGCGGAAGCGAGTCGGGCGATATCCCGACTGAGAGACAGTATGTGATTGCGGCTCGCCGTGCTGTCATATTGGGGCCAAACTTCGTTTTCACGCCATCGACCGAGATCAAGCTCGGAAGGCCAACCAAAGGCTGGGAATTTAAGAAGGGCTCGACGGCCTTAGCTAATGCGTCGCTGCTAGCGTTGTCAATGCAAAATTCTGCCATTTTTTTTGATTGTAAATATGGATAAGGAAAATAAATGTCTCTATCTGTATAGCTCCTTGGCTTGCAAAGGGGATACGAAGCTGAAGATATTTAGTGGCACACGGGACTAGACTTCTCTAGTTGCCAGGACCTGCTTTATACTTTCTAAGTACGTCCTTTCGATAAACACGAGCTCATCTTGTACTATTCTAGGAACTCGAGTTCCAGTACTCTGCAGTCGGCGAGGAGATGCGTCAGCGTTACCGCAAAATCGCCATTACAATACGATTGCGGCCCGGCTTTTCGCCGTTCACCGAGCCAATAAGACGAATTGGCATATAGATGCCTTGAGCTCGTGTCAATACGCCTCATTTCCACCCAGCTTCGATTTATGACGAACACGGCGCTGTCGCCGGTAAGCGCTAGAGGCTATGGTATGATGAAAGTGAAAAAAAAAATCAAATGATCATTCGGCGGCGGGATCATTCGGCCCCCCGAGTGACGGACGATGCCGTAGACCTCGGCTTCCCGCTTGAGAAGATCGCGACGTCATGTTCTATTAGCTAGAGAGAGCAACGTATAGCTGTTAGAAACGAGGATTCGAATTAAAGTCAGTCATTCAGACAGGTATTATCTTTGAAAGTGATATACTTAACTTCATTAGCTTAAGGGCTTCGCTATAACAATACAACCTACAGCCTAAAGTGCTAGGGAAAATGTTCCGCGCCGTCGACGTAAGATTCCGAGTCCTATTAAATTTTGCCATCATGTGGCCCGGTCTAAGCCATACAAAATGAGACAAATCACGTAATACTTAACATGTATGCCAACATGCCAACGTAACGTCAGTCCCTGACCCCTTTCCATGAAACAAGCTCCGGGTACTATCTCGCGCAGGAGTGGGTCGTCATCAGACGCGCGAAGTGAACCCAAACTCTCGCTAGAACCGATCACCAGAAGTGTGTTCAGAGGATCTAAGGCCTAAGTTCTAGTTGCAAAATAAAGGGGATAATTAATGTTATTTATACTAGGGAGCACTGGGCCGAATGTTTAGCCGATCCTAGGGGTCTGCTATATCCACCTATCCATGATATACTCCTCTGTTATCTCGGCTTTGACTCGAAGATTCGACTATGAGCTAGCTAACACAGCGCATAAAAAGCAGCCCTATGGTAAGTATCAGCTAGAAACCTCACAAGAGTTAAGAAAGGTGGTTCAAATGCTGATTAACAGCTTCATATAACGCGTTTCATCGGAACCAATAACGGCACATCTCTCCCTGACATTTATATATGGAGATCGCGCTAGTAGTAGTCCCGCTAGACCACTCTCTCTACGCGTAAATCACAGTAACATCTCTAGAACGTAGAGATGTTCTGTATATTAGTAATAATACTCAGTATATATAATTAAGGCTCTCTGCACCACAACAAGTACTCAATACACCCCTATGCTAGAAATTATGGCAATCACCACAGATATGAAGATCCGACACGAGGTGCTCAGCTCTTCAAGACTCGAGCTCGTGCCTGAGGACCGCGATATCCGCCGCTGATGACTTACAGCAACCACCAACAAGGACGGAGCTGAATATCCCCGTATCGCGCACATCTTTAGCGAACCTTGCCAATTCGGATGCCCAAGAGGTCTATGGTTAAACGTCAGTCCGTCGTACCATAAGAAAGGATGGTGGTGAATATCTGTACCTTTGACTGTGCTTTAATCAGGTCGTCCGATAACTCCCATCTCTTCGTAGTCACATTATAGACTTTGCCATTCACGCCATCAGGATACAGCACTACCGAAGGTGCCGAGGGGATCCGACGCTGCGACAGCATCTGCCTCACGCTAGATCCCATGGTGCGGACCAGACCAGGTAACTTCTGCATCTTGGTACAATTTATCCCGATACCCCACGGCACCGGGCCTTCCACGCTAGGATCTAACATGGCTTCGACAACCTGGACCATCGTGCTCCCATCAGGGAGCGATCCATCGTCCCGGGGGAATACGCACGAAACCCAGAAAGGCAACGCAATCCCGCAAGCAGCCACGGCCCGCCTCAGAGCGCGTATCTCATCAATCCGGGGGACAGTCTCGAGAGCCATCATCTGCACGCGCTCCAGCACGCCCTCAGTCTCAGCGAACAGGCGGAAACGTTCCAGGTGCCACTGATACAGAGCTTCCTCGGTGCCGTGCGCCGCGTCGTAGTCCCCGGTGTATTCTTGGCTGGGGACCATGCACGCACCGTAGGGCCCCAGGCTCAGCGCCAATTGGACTTCCCCGCGACCCCGCGCCGCCTTCGCGGCAACGTCGACAGCGCCGCTGAGATACGGCCCGATCTCCGGCTTGGAAATGCCGTCTGGATGCCGCGGGGTCTTGGTGCGCGCGAAGCCTTCGATGGAGGTTTGGTACGTTGCGGTCAGAAGCACGTCGGCGCCGGCTTGGACGAAGTCCCGCTGGCACGCCTGAAGCGTGTCTTGGCCATCAATGATGAGATGTGTTGACCAGAGGGGCGTCGCCTCGTCAAAGACGACGTCGTATTTGTCTACGAGGGACGTCCCCAGGCCTCCATCGAGGATCTTGATCGGAGTCATTAGATGGGCTAGAGGGGAGTTATTAGATAGGAAGGGTGACAAGACCGTTTGATGATCTAAAACTGCGTATTGCACTTAATCGCAACGTTAAATAAGATAGGGGCTCTGCGCCTTATTGCTTTTACCTCAATAATACTTCCCGATCGAATTGTTATGCCGGTATGAGAGGGTGGCATACGTACGAGTATCTATGCAATCAAGGCACATCGACCATCTACGTCATTAACAAAGCGCTCGATTCTCTTGTTTTTACATATTGGTTTAAACCCCACGTTGGACTAAAGACGTCCTGGGTTGTTCGCCAGTTTCTACCGAGCACAAGGACGAATCTCTTGCGGCGTCGGGTAACGTGGCACGGCAATGACGTGAGCAAGAGCGGGCGCCATTGGATGCGGCTCTTCCTGCACCTATAAAATTCCAAATTCCCCAAAGAGGCACGGTAGGTCAAGGGGAACGGAGTGACGCTCGGTTTACCGCGCCCGTAAGAGACATTTCGGTTGTCTATAGGCCGAAAGTTGGTGATTGGCAGGAATTATGTTTAGTTTATGAAATTACTGTAAGCCACTCCTGCGTAGAAGCGGCGAGATTCATCGACAAGCGGTGTGGCACGGGGTCGACCTGTTGTTTCTTATGTCAGACAACTCCATCACGGGACCAAAGCGGCGCTTTTAATACCCAAAGACAATGTCTTTGCCTCCTCGCCTGTCAGGCTCTCTTGTAACCGAGTCCTACCTAAGCTAGGACATAAGTTACGGTACATACATACACTGCCTCTCACTCACGATACGAGATGATGGAGGGGCCGTTGGTTACACACGACCAAGGAACCCCCCTTGCATTAGGCACTCAGTGGAATCATGCCGCGCGCATACTTGCCTCTTTGACTTAATTGTTAGATTACTAAGAACGTAGGTGTTTGCATTGGATTTGTTGACGGTCTCCCTCTCCCTCCCTCTACCCGGAAAACTTTTACATCGTTTACGCGGACGTAGCTCTTCAAAGCCTAACATCAGGGGAACTTTCTACTCTAACAAGGGAATATGGGTGTGTGTCAAAGCCACCCCTAACAAAGTAACGAATGTCAACAACTAACAAGGCAATTGAATAGGCCAACGCTCTCCGCCAACCGATGCATTGCCATGGAGCATCCACGGACTACCAGACGAGACTAGCACGCTCGTCGTGGACCTCTACCCCGACAACATCAGCGTGCTGCGAGAGCTGTCTAGCAGCTCTCCTGAGCCCTCGGCGCCTTCTTCTGGCGCCTTGAAGTTCCTGCTGGAGAACGGCAATGAGGACCAATGGCCAGTCAAGCTTCTCCTGCCAGCGTCGTCCGGCTACATAATCCAATCCGACTTCCTTGAGCGGCGCATGGTTGACTGTTTGGGCGTGACTCAAGCCAAAGGCTTCGTAACGCCCGGACAACACGTTACAGGCCACAGCGCCGAAGCGTATGCGTCCATGGATATCCTCAAGATACTCTCTTGCTGCTACGGGGCCATCGTAGTCCAGCCCAAGGGATCCTCATCCGCCAAGGACGCCTCCGCAGAAGTGAACACAGAGCTAGTAAACCGTCTTTCGTTCTCTTGGCTGTCCCCCAACCCTATCCCCAGGAAACGATTGGCGGTAGTCGGCGGAGGATCCCTAGCGAAGCTCAAGGGTTCCATCACGGCAGCCGCCTCGTTAAACATCGCGCTGGTCGTGTTCGACGAGCCGGACCACTGGATGTCTCTCGACACCTATGCCCACTTCCGCGAAGAGTTCGTCCCGCTGGACATGACTGCAGACGTGAACATGGCCCACCGCGTCGCGGCCGTGCTGACGGAGTACCAAGACAGGGATCGCGGCGCGAAGCAGCTCGACGGCGTCTTCACCGTCGACGAGCACCTGCTCACCATCGTATCGCAAATAGCCGCCCTGCTAGGCCTGAAAAACTCGCCCCCGAAATCCATCGGGCTCGCGCAGAACAAGTTCCAGACGCGCCAGCTCGACACCAACGTGTACTGCCGGCTGGTGCGCTCGACCGACGACCTGGAAGCGCTCATCGCGGAAGACGGGGCGAGTCTCCGGTACCCGTTGATCGTGAAGCCTTCCAAGGGCTGGTCGTCCGAGGGCGTCTGGAAAGTCGCGAACGAGCAGGAGCTGCGGGCCCGCGTGCCGACGCTGTGGCAGGACACGTTCACGGCGTGGCACGGCCGCGACGTCGTGGTCGAGACGTACGTCGAGGGCCCCGAGGTCGACGCCAACATGGTGCTCGTGGACGGCGACGTCGCCTTCTTCGAGGTCAACGACGACTTCCCCAGCCCCGGGGACTACGACCATGAGGAGGGCGAGGGCCAGGCGGCGCCGGCCCGCGTCGCCAACTTCGTCGAGACGTCGAACATGCTCCCGTCGGCCCTCCCGCCCTCCGAGCTCGCGGCGCTGGAGCAGCGACTGCACGAGCTCGCGCTCGCCGCCGGCTTCCGCGACGGGGTCCTGCACATGGAGGCGAAGCTGCGCAACTCGAGCTGCCACTACGCGCAGGACGGCGCCGCCGACGACCCTGAGGGCCTGGTCGATCTACGGCGCAAAGAGTCAGCGACGTCGACGTCGAAGCCAGAGGACGTCTTCCTCCTCGAGATCAACCCGCGGCAGCCCGGCTGGCAGGAGGTCGAGGCGACGGCGCACGCGTACGGCGTCTCGTACTACAGCCTGGCGCTCCTGCACGCGCTGGCGGACCGGGAGCGGATCGTGGCCTTGTCGCGCCCGTTCGTCGGGGGCGCGCAGTACCACATGCAGCTGCTGTTCGTGTCGGCGCAGAACGGCGGCGTCTACCGGTACGGGGACGTCTGCGCGGCCGTGCTCAACGGGGAGCCGGACGCCTCGGAGCGAGCGGAGCGTTTCCGTTCGCACGTCGTCAAGTGCGCGAATCTCATGGAGGATGGCCAGGTAGTCGCTGATCCGAGAACGGGCATGGTCTACGGGAACTTCATCGCCTACTTCCTGATTGTCTCGCGCACGAGCCGGCGGGAGGCCCTGCGGATTGGGCGCGAGATCGAATCGCAAGTCAGGCTGCTCACGAACAATTTCTGATGATGTAGATATGATCCATGATTAAAATAAGTAAGAATGTATATATACAATAGAGAATTAGATTCAATAGAAGCTTTTTACATGTAATCATATAGTTTTAAAGCACGTCTAATCTCCCCTCAAGCCACCTTCGGCCCATTTAGCTTTCCACAATTCGTCTCACACCATCCCTCACGCTCCCATCTGCCTCAACTTCTAGATTGATACGGCCTACTAAAACACAACATGATTACCCAGCACCATCAACATATTTCATGTCTCCAGCAAAGCACCAGTTCCATTCCTCTCCTTTCATTCACCCCCATTACAAACTCCCACACTACGCACCTCAGAACGAAGGAATGTCGTATATCAGCATAGAGCCTAGAATAGACAGCTTAGGCCATTTACACAACAAGTGCCCAGTACGCCCCTACGCCAAAGATTACGACAATAGTACCAATCACACATACAATCACAATCACAGTGAATCTCACCCTCACAATCCCAGCACAAAGCCAACGTTCCTCGAAGATTATCATTGATTCATAATTGATACGCGCTACCTAACCCTCTCCCCTTTCACTCCTTTAAGTGTGAATCCCATGGACGTGGCACTCGGCGCCCAAACCATCGAAACCATTACGCAAACATCGACGCAAGAGCACAAAATGAGGGGAGGTAAAATAAATGCTCGCTACGTCCTAAAACTTCCATGAAATGATCGGGGGAAAAAAGGAGATGAAGAAAAAAAGGAAACGACATCGACGATTAATCATAGCCTAGCCTCCCCGTATCGTTCCACTAAACGCCGACTCTCTAGCACACGTAGCTCAACGATAAATCCAGTCTGCATCTTACCAACATAAGCAAGCCGCAAGCGGGTATCGCGGGGATGAGTAGATATACCAGGGCCCAGTGAGCCGAGATGTACTAGAGCAGAAGCGTACAGGAGGGTTCAACTTTACTTCGACGGTTCGAAGCATTTTGCATTATGTGCTATTGGTGTCCTCTCTATATAGGGACGGGACGGTCCCAGTACAGGTAGTGCGGTATGTCGCGGTAGATATCTACATGGGCAGATGACTAACTAGCATGAAGATGATCTCGATGGACCGGCGGGCCAATTCATACGCCACAACTCTCGGAAGAGATGATGGGCGTTCCACAGGTAACACGACGTCGGTTGGATGATCATTCGTGGGTAGATGGGCGTAATATTGGGGTATCTCAAGCAGAGGAACGTAGCTGGCCAGGTAGCCTATTGTTCCGGGATCGGGACGTGGCCCATATACACCCTTTCAGGTTTCCGAGCTCACAGTGGCGCCATTAAGATACTGCTTGAGTGTTGCCTCGTCCCGAATAGGTGCAAAGTACGGGTGCGCCATAGCTTCCTTGGCAGTAAGACGTTCCTAGGCGATGGTTAGTGATAGACGATGATACGAGAGGATAGGAAGTCGAACCTGGTGATCGTATCTCAACAGCTTGTCGAGGAAGTCAATTGCCTCGTTACTAACGAATCGTTGGTTCTCGGGGTTTACGAAGCTATGCCAAGGCTTCTTCTGGAAGCGACCGAGGATATCGTCGTATTGGGCATCAAGCTCTATTTCGTACTTGTCCAGGTAGTCGAAGAGATCGTCCGTACCCAGGACCTTGGCGATCTTGACGAGCTGATCGGAGTTGCTGTTCCCGTGGAAAAAAGGCTCCTTCCTAAAAATCATAGACGCAAACATGGCACCAAGACTCCACATATCCAAACTATAATCATATTCTTGAAAATCCACCAACAGCTCGGGCCCCTTAAAGTAACGAGAGGCGACCTGGTCCACCGAGAGTTAGTATTCTCCTGACAGCTTGTAGGGATGGATGATCCCAACAACACGTTCTACCGCTATACAAAAACAAGGGGGTGGGTAGTCTTCGCAAACAAAAGAAAAGACGCGTAATAATGACTTACGCGCACATTATATTCGGTCCCTGGGTGATAGAACTCAGCCAGACCCCAGTCGATGAGACGTAACTATGGCACTGTGAGCAATCGGGCTTGTATCGGGGCCCTGGGGGAACATACTTTTCTATTCTCATGGTCGATCATAACGTTATGAGGTTTAACATCTCTATGCATGATACCCTTGCTATGGCAGTAGTCCAGGCCCTTAAGCAGCTCGTAGATATAGTATCGAACATCGATATCGTTGAATTTCGGGTACAGGCTGCGGAAATCGGTATTATTGACATACTCGAAGATGAGAGACGGAGTCTTGCTCTACACCATGACATGTTAGCATCTCATATACCATCTAGCCCCGGAGGTGAACTAGGGCGAGCGAGGGTTGAGAAAAGACATACCTGACTGTCCCTAACGACATCGAGCAAGGCAACGATATTGGGACCACCGGACAGATTCTGCAGGATCTTGATCTCTCGCTTAATCTTCTTTTTCTTGACCGGCTTGAGCACCTTGATGACACATTTTTGATAGTTGACAATGTTAATGCCTTCAAAAACCTCCGAGTATTTGCCACGGCCTAGATTATAAGCATGGGAGGTCAGTATCACATGCCAGTGGATGGCGGCGGGGCGCGTCGTGGTGGTGACATACCGATCTTTCGTACCACTTCGTAATTCTCCAAAACTCCCCAGCCTGCACGTATACACTGGTCAGCACCACTCGATTGAAGTTGCTTGGGTATTTGTCTGGGTAGGCAGGTCGAAGCCGTCTTCTTCTTTCCCTAGTAGTAGGTAGGGCGAGGCTCGGGCGAGGCTCGAGAGCGACTCTCTAAAAGATGGGCTGCACTCACTTATGTTGACAGAATCATAGTCCCAGTAGCTCCTGGGCATGTTCTGATTGACATCGGCATAGACCCGGGCCATGGTGACTGATGCCGCTGGGGTTCTGGGGTTCTGGGGTTGTATCGACGCAAATTGGGCAAGGCTGGCTGGGAGGGTGGGGAAGGGAGAAGATGAGATGCTAGGTAAGATGCTAAGATGCTAAAATGCTAAGAGGGTGGGAGGCCCGTCGCAAGATTGACAAACAGGGTCCCACTCGCTTGCAGGGAAGCTCGTGAACACGGGAATTAGTATTGTTGGTAGTTGGGATGTTGGACTGCCCCGAATGGGCGCCGGAGACAGGTTGGTTGTTGCAAACCGCGGGTGGGACGGGGGGGGAGGCACCGACACGATAGTACGATAGTACGATAGTACGATAGTGAGATACTGAGACACTGAGATACTGAGATTAGGTACTCCGTAACTTCAGATAAGTCCTGATAACTACTACCACTTGCCTGCCTTGACTGGATCCGGTCGTTGCCAGCGGGGTAAGGTGAGCCCCGGCAAAACTCCGGGCAGTGTCCGGGTAGGCTGACAGGCTCCACTCCTTCTTTAGCGTAATGCTACGGTAGCACCTACGTAGGTACCCGGAACAGACAGTGGAAGTAAGGGATAGGTAGGTAGGTAGGTAGGTAAGAGTCCAACCTAGGTTACGGAGGTAGATAGGTGCGGCGCGGTGATACTATCGTGACATAGGCGACTCATGTATCGAATACACACACAAAAGGTCGTGGCCGTGCGTAAGTGGATAAACGACTAACTAGATGCAAACAGGATTACAATGTCTCAAATTGGTACGCTAAATGTTGAGGCCATCTAATGGCTGAGCTTGTGCATGTTAAAGAGGGCGGGCAGAGTAGCCCTTTGCGGCGTGATCCTATTCGGGATAGATGAATCCGCTGCCATTCTCGCCATTTTGGTCACGAGCTTCCGTTCCATCCAACAACCCAGAAGTTATCCCGCCCCCAAAGACCCTCCCTCACCCATGGCATCAAGGCATAATGCCGAAGTCATATCCGTTACCATCATGGCGTTACTAGGGACATGTTATCATCTAGCCTTTTCAGGGGTAGCTTCAAGACGGTGTCATGATTGCCGATCGCAGACACTGAGAGTCGTCAGCTGTATCCTAGGGCTATGAGAAATTAGCTTCGTTATTTTCTTCGTTGCAGATCCTGAATTCACGGAGAAACATTGTCACTATCAGAGAGAAGATTAAATCTCTCGACATACGCCAGTTACGGAACCCGACATCCGTTAGCTACCTAGGCAGGCCAACATCAGACAGGCCCCACTGGCTTCCGCCTAAGGATGACGATACAAAGGTTTTCATCATGTGAACAGACAAAGAGGTGATGGAGGGAAGAGAGATACAGACCTGGACTCTAAAGCTAACTTGTATTGGTTCGACGCGGTGTCGAGTGATATGGAAGGTTTCATGTGAAATATGCATGTTCCCACGTAGACAGTACTCAGTCGTCGTAGGAAATCTGCTTTCGTTGAGACGTCGATGCAGAGCCATGGCCTTGTGACGCGCCGAGGTCATCATAATGCAAGCTGTCCATACCAGCTTCAACAATATCCCACGTCCTCTTGCGCAGGTCTGGTTTCTTTTCCGGCTGAAATTTCTGGTTGTCCTTCCTTCTTTGCCTAGCCCGCAACTTCTTCTGACGCCTCAATTCAGCTTTGGTCAGGACGGGTTTCTCCGACTCGATCTCCCCATCCTCACTGCCATCCGCAGTATCATCCATAGCGTCTGAGGTTGCGAGGGAACTGCCATTTCCCCTGGGTGTAAGAACAGCTTCTGTGCCGGTAGAGCCAGGGGTGGGCTCTGAATTTGCTACTGTTTCTGGCTTCAGAGCCTTAGTCTCAGAGCGACGTAGTGCTTCCAGTTCGGAATGTCGGAATATAGCGATTTGTTCATCAGTCAGCGTACGCTTGACTCCATCGGAGTAGTATCCCAGCCCGTCATCTTCCTCCTCCTCTTCCTCTTCCTCTTTGCCATAGTTATAGTGGTCAGTATCGCCATTATACGCTAGGTCCGGCTGCAAGAACTGGGAGCCGAAGAGACCAACGGCATCGTTGGAGAAGTGTGTCGCATGGAATGATTCGATATCTGCCTTGCAAGCTGTTAACGTCAGTAACACAAAATGAGTGGCAAAAGCATTCGTCGCTAGGCATACCTGAGATACTTGCGGCGGCACTTCAAACGATACTGAAGTATATGAAGCAGCGGACATGGCGTAGTGTTTGAGCGCTCGAAGCTGCAGGGCAGATGGGATGGATAAAGATATATATATGGGTTGGAAAGCTCCAGTGGGCCCAGTAGAAGGGGCCAGTTAGAAGTACCTTACCTACATATATGTCTTAAACGCGACGAGTAGGCCCACATTTTACATACTAGTACCTGAGCGCGTGGTGAAGGGTGCTGGGCACCAGGCTTTTACTTACACGTAAGTATGTACTCCGTACCTACCTGGCACCCTACTACTTCTTAAGTACAAATTGTGTTTTAATTTAATAACGTGAGTAATAGCAACGAAAGACCTCCCCGAAGCAACGTTCATCGATTTCTAGAAAATGAGGAGGGAGGAAAAATAAAGGAAAATGCTAGGTGATATGCACATATCAGTCATTTATGTTCGTATGCGGGTGCATACCTAGGTACCTAGGTACATACATACAGTTTCGTAATTCGTAAGTAATCGTAAGTCATATTCTCGTGCATGTTCATCACCAGACAACCCCAAGAAACCTATCCGGGCACACCATAATTTAACGTGACGCGCCGACCGAAACCCAAATACACACATACCACGACGAGTGTCTTTGAATCACCAAGACGCTAGAGAGGAAACGCGTACGCAAAGTCGAATATTCTGCCAGATAAGCCCGATCGACGAGCAACGGCAGCGGAACGCCTCAGCTCAGAAACAAGATTATATAACTGTTCATGTTGCGCTCAGGAGGGCCAACGCGCTTTGGAAAGCTTTCACAACCTCGGCAACTAAATATGACGTCATAAGCTAGATCTCCTATTGATCCCGCGTGGCACAGTCGGGGAAGTACTTACGATGCTGTTTCTTCTGGGATAGTGACTGTTCAGAAAGACTGACAAATCGCTCGCGCGTCTGTAACCTATACGGCGTCTTATGTTAGGGGGCAGTTTTGAAGTAGAATATACACAATAAGCGCCCAAGACTAACCTTTTCATCGCTCTCTCATTATCGTGGGTTGATGACGCAGAAGCCCATACGTTGAAATACTAGTAGTAAGATCAGTAAATGCGATTGCCGTCACGTAGACACGGGTGCGCGCGCACGTTGACTAATTGACCAAACTCCTCAAGCATCTGCTTCTCTTTCTCGTCGGCTTCTTGGAGAGCCTTTTCATACCGATCCTTGAAATCTTCCCAGTCGAAGGGCGCGAGATGGCCCGGACTGGTCATTTCAGATCTGTCACTTCGGCGCTTCTGTGTCTCGGGGGTCTGGGCCCGACGACGATACTGTTGATGGCCTCTGGCGGGTCCTCCATTGGTCATCTCTTCAGTTTTCAGTGTTTGAGAACGAGGCGGCGAGTCAACCACAGCCTGGGGATTCAGTCTGATAGTGTTATCGTCCTGGGGTGTTTGTGCAGATTGCTCTATTTGACTGGGTGGCTCGACCATCATGGACTGGTCCATCAGAGCACGTTCTGGGGTGCGAGGGGGTTGAACGGGAGACGACTCGGGAGTAGTCGTAGACATTCTAGATAGTTTGAGTAGTCTCGATTTTAATTAATTGATTGATGAGATGACATGAATGCCCGAGAGAGGGTTACCCGGTGTTGCCAAGGAGTTCACCCGTGAACAAGAATGTGCCAATACGGGTACGGCCCATGCAGCCAATACAGTGTGAGCCGAGTACACGAATGAGACGGGCTAGTCAAACACCACTCGACTCCAAGACAATTGAACTCGGACTAGAGGAATCAATTGACTAATGGAAGGGAAGATACCGAGCAAGCAAGCTTGGACGAAGAATAAGAGCAGATCTACCACTACCACCATTGTATATAGATAGATAAAGTAACCTACATAGTGGCCCAAAAGTGACCCAATGGGGTAAGGCTTGGAGTAGCACATATGACGCCCTACTGTACAGTACTGGCCAGGGTAGGCGGATCATTGCCGGCAAGGCACTATACCTACCTAGGTAGTGTAGGTAGTATACTACGTAGAGTACTATACACAGTGGAAATTGATCCGATCAGTCGGTGGTTACTCCTACGCTAGTACTAATTCAGAATGCATGCTATGCTCTACACGGCTTAGTACCCGTTCGATAGGTGGGCTACCTTATCCTTCGGTACCTCTGGGAACCCACCTAGGCACATTCTAACGTCACAAGACGAACCCTGTCTGTCTACCTGTCTGCCTGTCTGCCTGTGACGGTGACGGTGACTTTATCTACCTACCTACCTACTTACTTAACCGCTTCTCACGCCGTCTCGAACATTGATACACTTCCTTTCATGTCTCGTGCCTTGTGCTATACAATACCCATTATTCCCTGTTGACAACAAAGAGTTGGGCTGACTGAGAACTATCGTCACGAGTCTCCCATCTAGCTATAAGTACTTACTCGGTAGATATGCCGCTTACGCTTCGCTCTCATTACTCGTCACATAGTACAGTCGAGGAAACGAGCTGCCCGCCATAGATTAATCACTCACTAATTGCTCTAATTCTCCTACCTCTTGGGCGATATTTTCCCTGCCTGCCGCCCTACTGCTAACTCCCTGCTCACCATGAACTGCGACATATGCGAACGAGCGCACCACCCGAAGCGCCTGCCCTTCCTATGTGCCGTCGATGCGCGAAATGAACTATACGAAGGGCGCATCGCGAACGCCAGGGCCCTCATGGAACTGGAAGCCAGTGAATCCCGGGTGAATAAGCTACTCTTGTCCGATAGCGACGTCGGCCCCGCGTCCCCCGCCACCCAACAGCCTTCACGCGCCTACATCGAGAATTGTGCCTCGGAGGAACACGAGGCAAGAGAAAGGACAGAGCGCATAATGGCATCGGCTGATAAGCTGCGAGACGAAGTGGCCGCCGCCAAGAAAGAGATCGAGAACAGAAAAGCCGTCATCGCGCGCAGGAAATCCGACCTCGCCGCCACATCTCAGGGGCTGTCTGCGCGCCGGAACAGGGAGATAGAGGAGACCAGAAAGGCTATCAAGATGATAAAATACACCTGGGACAGGGAATATGAGGCCTTGACTCAGTACAGGGCTGGTCTCTGTATGGAAGTGGCCAAGCTCTACAGGCTACAACGTGTTAGACGAGGGAATCCAGTTCGCTTCGAGTATAAGATCGGCGGCATCGATATCATCGATCTACAAAACATGAACAGTAAGAGACCCCTCTCAGACCTTAAGTCAAGCAAAGCTAAATATCTAGCAGATGTTCAGCCAGAACTTCTATCAGCGTCCCTCAGCCATGTCACCCATCTACTCTTCCTCGCTTCGCATTACCTAGCTATCCGCCTTCCAGCCGAGGTCACATTACCACATAATGACTATCCTCGGCCCACCATATTCTCACTAAGTTCTTCGTACCAACATGGTGAAGTAGCATTCCCTGGCTCATCACCCATACCCCCAGATCCACGGGACCGACAGTTCGCGAATGTCCCTTCCCCGAGGCCTCTCTTCATCGACAAGACCTTAGCAACGCTAGCCAGGGAAGATCCGGCGACCCACAATGCCTTTATTGAAGCTGTCTGTCTTCTTGCTTATGATATTGTTTGGCTTTGTCGGACACAAGGTGTTTCAGTGGGCGATACCAGCCACTTTGACACATTCGGGTACATCGGCCGGAACATGTACACCCTCCTCATAAACTCTTCTATTCAGCTCAATCCACAGCAGTTAGCCGACGGCATCGGGAATCAGGCCGCAACCAACGAGGGCAATGAGCCCACCGAGCTCGGTAAAGCCGCGCCTCGAATGGGGCTATATTCTCATGGTAGCGGGCACAACTTCTTAGGCAGCGCTACCGGGAACGATTTGACGCGAAACTTCAAGCTGCCAACCCCGATCAAGCTTGCAGACAAGTTAAAATCCAAACTCAACCACGAGAGCCCCATTCCGGAATGGGAGGTCCTCGAAGACGACGCCTGGGCCCCAGATGACGGCGACGACGGGGTTTTAGTCGGCGGGGCTAGACCGAAACCCAAGGTAGGCGAGCGCGGGGGTCGGTTCGGCTTCGAGAGCTACATGAGCGTCAACACCGTTAAAAGCGGCGGGAATGACGACAATTCCCCAGCCATTATTAGTCCAGCCGCTAACGGCAGGGTTGGTGAAAAGGGGGAGAAGAGTGCGAACGGCTGGACAAAGGTTAAGTCCAGGTAGTTAACCACGTCCAGGCGCCGAGGTGTCAGAGACATCTTGGATATATAGTAAACGGGGCACGTTGCCCACCATAGCACCCTCTTCGCAGGGCATAGGTTTCACCAGTTGTTGTGTCCGTAGGTGTTGTATCGTGTGTTCACCGTAGACGTTTTAATAGATTTCTGCCTCCTTATATCAAGTGTCACGAGCATACTGTCGCGCATCTTGCATAGAAACATAGGATTACCTAATACATACAGCTTCGAAGGGCAGCTTTTAGGTCTCTGGCTTCCGCTCAGCATTACCCAAACAAGGATCTAGGCTGCTACTCTCGCTCGTTTGATACCGCCAGTTGTTGTAGGCCGCAAGTTCCCAACCGCAGGCTGTTGGCCGAGCCTAATAAAAGCATAAGGTGCGTGGCGGATTTCAGGAGCACGCCTTTCTTATTCAAATACTCGTATATTCATCTACAACCCGGAATCACGGCCCCACGAAACAGAATAGTCGACCTAGCATCGCCCGTCGCCTAGTAGCCAACTATCACCGGCGAGTTCCACGCATAACAAGTTCCTCGCGCAGCCCCAAGAGTAGACCGGATGCTCTTCACTCCAGATAACGCCGTCCCCATCCACCGCTTTGACCACGGCCACTTAACATGCCCATCAGCGATTTTTTGACCCCATGCAGCCGTCACGAACGTCTGATATTTCCGGTGTGCATTCCATACCTGCGCAGATATACACTGCATCCGGGTTCTCCGGAACCCCGCGCCTGCCCTGCGGCTATTCAGATGCTAATCGAGGCAGAACGGCAGAGTAGATAATCGGACGTGCAGAGGGCATTACGTAGGTAGCATTCTTGAGGGAAGTTGGACCGACGGGACTTCAAAGCGCCTTCCCCGGGCTACCTCTCATAGGCCGAGTTTTTCGGTGCCGTGTTTCAGCTCACCACCGGGGTTATGTCTGAATCCATCCACGTATTAAAAACCAGTCTCCTCGTCCCTTGTAGCAGCACCCCGGAAGCATCGACGGACGCGTAGGCCAAGTTAGACAACGCTGCTATTCGTCGAGCTATTCCGGCCCGGTTACGCCGATTCCATGAGTCGCCGGCAGTGATAGATAGCATGCACGTATATCCGTAGTACAATGCCGAGTTTTAACTTAAATCGCGATATTCAGCATGACTCCATCATCACTACGAAGCATGCGAAATGCAAGGTGAAAAATCAATAGCCAGTCACTTCGCCGTAGTTTGTGAAATAGTTTCTTATTAACACCTCAACCAATCTATCCGGTAACACATCCTCACTTGCTCCCGTAACCAGCTCAGCCCGTCCCTTCCCGCTACTCAGCAATCCCAAACACATCCAACACCCAAGCAAGCCACACAGATAGAAACCAATCCAACGAAATAAGTACAGCACAGTAGAGTGGGTAAAGCCGGGTCTTAGTTTCTCATCAACACCATCGCCTCATACGAGAGCAACGGCGCCGACAATACTCGTCCAGGACACCACGAAGAGGTGCCCGGCTATTCGTCCTGGACCTCCACTAAGTCCCGTGATTACCCCCTGGGTACTTAGCTTCATCGGCACATGTCTGTTGTGCAGGAAAATTCAGACATGCTTTCTTTGTTTAGTTTATTTCCCCAGACTCGATCCTACCTAAACGTCCCACATTCCTCCCGCTGTGGTCCGTCGCCACAGCCCCGGTAGCTTGTTGGCAGAGAGTCTTGATGGTGAGTTTTTTCTTCTTGGAAACAAACTTCGTTAGTGGTGAGCGAAGACAGAAACAGGAGTGATGTGCTTACCAGGCAACCCGCAGGTTGGTGTTGAGACGGATGCCGAGTGCTTAGCGAGGTAGCTAGCTAGCGAGGCATCGTGCGTGATCGTGTAGTCCATGTCGAGTACATATGAGACCACGTCTTCTTTTTCTTTGTCTTCTCTTCGCGGCGAAGAGGGAAGGCTCTAAGCAAAGCAAGTCAACACAACCCAAAGAGCTCAACCTACCAACAATCAGAGGCCATCATCGACAAACAAACACCACCACCTCAAACCCTGATCCAACCCCCCCATCCCCCATCCCTCCTCCCCCTCAAAAAAAAAAAAAACCCTGCAGTCCCTCCTCTCAACCAACCACGAGCTACCTGCCACACAGGGAACAAGTCAGGATTCCAGCACGAGCCGAGAGTGAGGCGAACCTCGAACTCCAAATCGGCAGGGCGAGTCCAGGTCTGCTTTTGATACGGCGGTTGTTTTGGGTATAATCACAGGCGCAGGCCCAGGTGAGCGCGACTTAGGTGGAAATATTGCTGCAATACGACCTTCACGGGCCGCGTAAACGAGCAAACTGCGATGACGGGGTTGTTCTGGGTTGCTAAACCAGAGAAGCTCCCCCTAACGGAGGGCGGGGCGGCGGCGTGGAGCTGGCTCAGACACTGACCCGGTTCCCCCCTTCTCTGGCCGCTGGTAGCGTACGGCGGTTGATCTCGACTCGGGACATCCGGGCGTTTTTTTTTGAGACGGACTCGGGACGGCGGAAGAAGGGCCGGCTTCGGATCCTTCGGTGGTTGCGTTGCAGTGATTTTTTTTTCTTGGCGCCGCGACTTGTTTGTTTGGTTTGGTTGCGCGGGCGCCGTGTCTCCGGCCTCGTCTGTCGGTAAGGAGCGTTTGTCTAGCCCGGTTTCGCTGTCAGGCATCGGGCGGACATAGTTGTTTTGGTTTGGTGGTGGGTGGGTGGGTGTGTGACGGCTTGCTGGGGGAGTCGTGGTGGTGGTTAAACTCCCTGTGCAAGACTCAGGTCTTGCGTCACCTCTTCTAACTTCCTTTAAGTCAATCAGGTCCAAATTATGGATGCTGAGACATTCGACGGAAGTATCGGCCTGCAGCGCGGTGGTTAGTCGACTTCGAAATATGAAAGTTAGGTTTCCGGTTGAACTTACCACAATTCATCCTCTAGGGGGCCTATTCCAACAATTATCGATCTTCTATTCAGGTGGAACAGAAGATGGCGGTCAGGTAACGAACACTGACAAGTATCCATACAATATCCATACAATATCCATACAATAATCTGACAGGTAGTCATACAGAGCATAGTGGGTAGTCATACAGAGCACAGTGAGAACTCAGACAGAAAGCAAGGTAAGCAAGAGGCTCGAAGGCCGGCGTGAAGAGAACCGGACGAGCATTGACGAGGAGCTTGATGCTCATGATCTGGCGAGGACAAGACCAGAAAGAGCAGCATCATAGCAGAGGTATAGGATATTAGGATGATGGGTAGGAACCAGAGCAAGGCACAGGCGACATAACATCGATGGGCGGGCACGAAGCCACTCACCCAAACAGCTAGGTAGTGACAAAACCTCTTGTCAAGATCATATGTGATGATGATAGGGGGGGCGGGGACGAACCACTCTCACCCGATGACAGCGGAAACCACAGAAACGACCAAAATCAGAAGTCTAACCAACACCGGAGAACTTGCCGGCCTGCCATTCCCGGACACCCAGCGCGCGTTCGCAGAAAGCGCTACTAATCATCGCCGGGACCGAGTCAAAACAGGAAACGCGACGAAGAACTCGAAGAAGTGCGGAGAGGTCAACTAATGAAAGGAAGGCCAAAGGCAGGTAGAAGGTCGTGTGGATGTGTGGATAAAGGGATCAAGAGTGAGGTTGTCGAGGATGGAATATGGATGCATGTCTAGGCCAAGGTGCTTGCAGTTGGTTAAATAATACGACGTCCGCGGCGGGTGCGACGCTTGATGAGACGCGGGTTGGGGTCGGTCGCAGCAGTCATAGCTTTGGCGACGTCCGCGGGATCGTCGGCGTAAGCGGGCGGAGGACCAGGGATATGTCCAATGCCCATGTCTATCTCCTCTTGGCTGTGCTGTCTTCCCTGCGACAGTTGGGCCATGGGATCTTCATCCCCGCAGAGTAGGTTGAACGACATCTCCTCCTCTTCCTCCGCGGTCAATAGTGGAGCGGGTTGCGCGGGCAGATTCTCGGTGGTAGAATCGCCACCCGGGATGAAGGAAGATGGGATGGAAGGGTAGTCTTCGATGACGGGGAGGTCGCCAGTCGGACCATCGGAAGAATAATCGACCTGGTCTTCAGCTGATGTATCAGCGGGCTGGACGGATGTGACCGGGCGCCGGAGGTCAAGAACTGGGGGGGCTGCGTCCACATCGAATGCACCTTGGGTAAATAATTCGTCGGGTATCGAGCGACGAATAACATTGGAGATCTCTTGTTCAGTGAAATCAATCGGGCCAGGCGAAGGGAGGTCGTCATAGGCGGGAATGTTTTCAGCATTCGGGTCTGGTCCGAACAAGGCCTCGTCGAGTTCTTTAATGGTGGCTTCGTCGAATTTTGGGGGAGACACGTCGGGCAGTTCAAGGAACTCTTTTATCAGCTTCGCGTCGTCGTATTCGGGGGACGGGGCCTTCTCTGGTACTGCCGGAGCAGAACGAGGAACAGAAAGCTTAGCCAAAGCACGACGGGGAATTCTCGGCTTGGCAATGCGACGACCCGGGGCAGCCTTTAAAGGAGCTGGGGCAGATAAGTCGACGGCGAATGACGGAGCGGTTGGCGCTGTAGGAGGAGTAGGAGGAGTAGGAAGAGTAGGAAAAGCCTGTGGCGCAGAGAACTCGAATACAGAGGCCGTAGGAGCTGGCACTGCAGAAGGCAAAGGCAAAGCGGGACCAGAGAAATTAGGCGTGATGTCAGGGACCGTGATGACCGCCGGACCCGACGCAGGCTTGAAAGGAGACGGTGCGCGCTTAGAACCCATGATCATAGGAACAGTCGGGGGTGCCACGACAGGGGTGGGAGCACGTGTAACAGTGTACACCGGGCCATTTATGACTGCAGGTGAGGGGATCATGGGCGCCGCAGGGGCCACTGGTGCAATAGGTAGAGGCACAGACGCAGCGGGAACCATTTGTGCAGTAAGTAGAGGCACAGGCGCAGCGGGAACCATCGGTACAATAGGCCGAGGAACAGAGATCGCAGGGACGATCGGCGCAACAGGTCGAGGCATGGGAGTTACAGGGGCAATCGGCGCAATAGGTCGAGGCATGGGAGCTGCGGGGACCATTGGCGCAATGGGTAGAACCGGAAGCCGAGGAACAGGGAATGCCGGAACAGTCGGTAGTCGTGGTGCTACAGTGACGCTGCGAGAGAAACCAGTGATGGGTACAGGGACAGCAGGCAGGAAGCGAGGAGCAATGACAGGAACTGGGGTCGGCTGCACCCTCACGTAAAGAGGGCTGAACGCGCGTTTACCAGTGATCCAAGCCAGAGGAGACGCCGAATGGTCTATCTCCATATCGTCATGCCCCGAGCCGATGGTGAGGTTATCAAGGAGTCCGTTCAGCCGTTCCATGGGATCATTGGCATCCTTCATCTCGACATCCTTTATCTCGATAACTGGGGGAGCAGGCGGCGTCGGTACGGACTTGAGAACAATGGGAATAGGAGCAGTGGGAATAACGGGAACATCCTTATTACCCTTGCAGATTTCCGTTTCGCCGCCGGTGATATCAACGCCAGCGGGAGAAGCTGGTTTACCAAAGTTACCCCCCCATTGCATCTGTATCGATGTATCAAGAGTAGCAGGAGTAACAGGAGTAACAGGAGTAGCAGGAGTATGAGGGGGACTCTTCAGAGGTGGATGGACAACTCCCACTGGAGCCTGTGTACCGGAACCAGTCAACTCCACATCTTTCGGAGTATTATCAGAAGTGTGAGATTGCACCGTTGAGTTGATAGTGTTGAGAAATATTTCGCTGAAAGGCTTGCACTTCGGCTCGCTAACAACAGGACTAGGCTCATCGAATCCAAAGGGGTTATGAATTGGTGGGGGGGGAGCAAAACCAGGAAGACGGTCAGCATTCTAAGCCGCACGTTGTTCCTGTTTCAATCTTTTGGCGCGGTCCACGATTGAGCCAACCCTTCCCTCAGGTTCGGTCTGCCGATTCTTAAGAGTCTGCTGCCACCTGCGGTTATTCTCGTCCCGCAGGCGACAAAGTGTCGCATAAGGCGTCTTCTGGTCTTGTCTCTCTTTCTTGTGCTCGGCCGAGATCCTTGCGTACTCTTCGATCTTCCACCTGGGACACCAATGATAGCTCTGTGTGAACTTCCATACGCCCGTTTTCACAGTCTCGACAATAAAGTCTGTGACCGCCGTGAGGACTCGGAGCAGGTATTCCGACATCATTAACAATGCCGGGTGGATATCCATTAGGTAGCAGTCGAGGAATGGGGCAAAACGCGCCAACTTGACCTTCAGGAACAAGAAGAGCGGGGGTGGAGAATGGTGTAACCAAGGCCTGTCGTCTGGCGAATAAAAGGAGTACTTAATGCACAGAAAGACCAGCAAGTGACCGACAGCATAAGGAATTGCCCATAGGCCAACGTAGTAGATGCTACAGAGGGCCGTTCCGGACCAGAGAATCCACCAACCGTAATCAGAAGTTGTGACGAGAACCGATTGCAGGATGAGGAAGAGGATGAAGTAGTGAGAGCTAGCGATGAGGGCCCAGATCATAGCCAGAAAAGCCGTGAAAAGGACAACCACACCAAGGAGATATGCATTAAAACCGAAAGACGCAGCGAGAAGACAAGCGGCCCAGCCCAGAGAAGTGACAGGATCTGTTCATACGAAGTCAGGATCTTACTCTCTGAGATGCATACCCGCAGGCGGGTAGGGTAGGGCAGGGCGATGAGCAGGCAGAACTTACTGTCTCTCCAGTGGACGTAGGCGCTGAGGCAAGTGGAAAACGCCACGAGGGCGAAGGAAATAGGATCCTGCATCGTGACAAAACGATGATGAATCGAAAGTGAGTGGAAGAAACAAAATAGAGTATCTTGAGAGTGTGTGCAAGAGTGTAGATTTGGGTGCGTGGTGGTTGGGTAACCGAAATGCAGTTCATCAAGATGGGTAATGTTTCTGAAGAGAGAGGAAGAAGAGAAGGAAGAGAAGAGAGGATTTGGGGAGGGGGTGTTTATATATGCGGGCAGAAGGCCAGCAAGCTGTGTCTGTCGTTGGGGTTACGGGATACACCAATGCCTCAGTTTCTATGGCTTCAAGTACCTAGGTACCTAGTCATATATCTAGGTAACGGCGATGATTAGAAAGGAGCCATGTAATGCCCCGCCAGGAGCTTCTGTGTTGCCTAAGTAACTGGTATCTTGTACCTTGCTGTCGATGTATTGAGCTAGCTACCTAGTGCCTATTGTTGTCATTCTTCAATGGGTCCAGAACCCATTATCCACACGGAACCCCAAATAAACAGCATCCAAAGGTTTCCTGAAGTCGAAGTAGAACTACTGCAAGAAACCTATCTTTTCTGTTTGCAAGGCTAATTATCAGTTTAGTTGATAAGATATATGTAAAAGCAACAAGCCAAGAAATATAACAATTCCTAATAATACTGACCTCTGACTTGCATTGGAATAAGGGATTCAAGCATCAAATAGAAAATAATGTGTGATGAAAATAATTAGATATGAACGTCAAGCCATGGAATCATTCTACCTAGGTAGATATACAAGTTTGAGATCCGGTACCTGAGTACCTAGGAGATACCGTGTGCTAGATGCTACTTAGTTACCTAGTTATGTACCCAGTTACCTACACCATAGCATCCATTCTCCCCCTCAGTTGAATTTGGAAATGCATGTACCAATGTACCTATGCCACAAGTAACTAAGTATCCAAACCGCACGCCGTGTAAAAACGCGTGCAGTATCTGGGCAAAGTAGTGATGTATCTATCTATGTCGAACACCAACTAAAACCAAAACTACGTAGTGCTGGTCGTAGCATTTAGGCCAGGCTACATATTACAACGGGGCTGGGTGGTCTGGATTAGTTTTACGTGCGTGCAATCCCCTTTGGAAATTTCTGTAGTTGTAGCCCTGCGTTACCGTTTCCCTTCTACTACACAGGATAGACTGGACATACAGAGACGATGACTTAATATATATATATGCGTATTTCTTCCTCTACAGAGCGGTTTTTTCTCTTCTGTTAAGTGAATAGATCGAGTAGTTGAGGATACGTTGGTAATTATATGCGGAATCTCGTAGTGTTCCGATCATATTACCTCCTCGAAGCAATATATCAACCTTCAAGAATACTCAACAAAGCTTTTGAGACTGTATTTGAGAGCTACGATTGTAGCCATTCTTAATTTACCTATGGTTCTGAAATTCCTGCTCTAGAAAAAGTGACATGGAGGGGATGGGGTACTTAAGCTCCGTAGTATCACTATGCACATTTACCACATCGTCGTCAGGTAAAAGTGTCGATGAGGATATCCAAATTACGCACAATTGTTGAAGATGTCACGGGGCGAATGCAGATCTTAAGACAATAAAAGAGCAGCAACTCGATTAAATATCACAACACAGAGGTATACCCCAATGATATACCCAGTACTCCATCCCGTTACCGCCCAGAATCAACCACCAAGGTATCCATGGATAATCATAACTCATAACGGCATTAGAAGGGCGGCGCGACGAGCAGCGCATGGTTTACTTCCGCCCTCGAGCCAATAGCCTCTCGTGCAGCTCGACGACAACATCACTCCAAGACCCAGTCTCCAATCCCTCTTCCTTCATAGTGACCGAACCTCCAATGCGAGTGGCCAGATAATCAACGACATTGTCAATTTTGAAGTGTTCCCCATAAACAACGCGCGCCTGGGGAGCGATTGCTACCTGTAGGCCATCTGGGGTGTTTTCTGGATGCAACACAAGCATGATCTCGACTTTTGTTTCCAAAGCGGTCAGGAGAAGCGTGGACCGGATGGCAATGGATGAATCCGATTTTCGGATGACGTTGGTGGGAAAGGTGCAGTTCAAGAGCCGCACATTTGCCGCAACGTGATTGGCCATTTTCCATGCACGGCTGACGGCCCGCAGCACAGCGGGAATCCCCGTCTGGGCTTGGGCCATACCCCGCACGTGATCCCTGATGCACCGAACAAAGAATTCCTTTTCGGGCGATGGCGGCAGTGCCTCGCCATTGCGATTGGCTGCAATGTACGAAAGGTCAATCTGTGAGTGGGAAGCGCCATTACCTCCACGGAATGACGATGCGTCGAACGCGAGCTCAATCTCCCGCTCATATGTCATCGAAATGGTGGTGCCGGCAAGACCTGAGATAGCCCAACCGTACCGTGTCTCTAAGTTATCAACTTTGGCTGCTATCAGGTTAGATACGGCTCAAGGAAAGAGTTGTGAATGCGTGCAGACTGACCTTTGAGAGAATTGATTTCGTTAGACGTCCATCCTCTGCATTCCTCTCGTTCCTTTTCGGCTGCTTCGATGTCAATAATGCAGCTTTGCTTCCTCTCTGCGGCCGTGCCAATGCTAGATTCCGTCTCAGCTAGTTGCCTTCGTAGTTCTTCTATCTTCCGTTTCTTGGCCTCGATATCTGAGTCGACGCTAGTAAGCTCCGTGCGTGCCGAGTCTAGGTCTTCTGGATCGCAATCTGCGAGTTCCTGTGCTACGGCTTCGAGGTTTTCATGCTCCGTCGTCAGGGACTCGGACTGCTGAATGAGGTCAGGTAGGGTGGAGTTGAGAAGGGCTTGCTGCTTTTGTAGGAGTTTCTCATCCGCCGCCATACCCTCCCATATTTTCTCGAGGCCTTCCTTGAGACCGTCCTGAAGCTTCATACGCCATTCATACCACATAGCCTTGCTAAGCAAGCGTGCGTGGGTTTTAACGTTTTTGAACTGATTGTCCATCAACGCCTTAAACTCTGGTGTTGCCGTGATATACTCTTTGAAAAGAGGGGGGTTCTCCTCAAACGTTTCCGTCTCGATTTCTCGCACGATCCTTCGACCTTCCGAGATGTACTTCTTTAGCTCTCGACAAGACTAGCAGTAAAGGTTAGTATGTGTCTGAGGCCGATGGTACGCTATGGACAGGAGGTAGACTTACGTGTTGGTAAAGCTCCAGCATCGGGACGGTGCAAGCACCAGCTACAATACATCGCTCCAAAGAGAGATCCTCTTGCCCCCGAAGGACATCCTTCTGGGTGTTAGGCGCCTGGGTATGCCTCCGTTTTGTAGTAGTCAATTCCATAAAGCGGATGCTGGTCATATTTAAGAAGTCCTGGAGATGAATATGGTCTCCATCTATATCGCCGGCGCCTTCTGCGCTTGACAACGGAGCGAGGTCATGCAGGGTAAACGTGCTGGTGGGTTGGTCGGATGGTATATCCTTGGGGCGCCCGCTGCTCTGAGGCGTGGGTACCAAATTGATTCCCTTGTTGGGCGATGGTGCTAAAGAAGGAGCCATGATACTCCCATTCCCAAACTCCAACGTCCTATCAGTAGATCGAGCACTGCGACCCGTGGTCTCCTCCTTGGAGGGCGGCGCGCCTAGTCGGACGTTCTTGACGGGACTGCTTTGGTGATTCTTAAGCCGTTTAACCCCATCTCGGTTATAATCGTCGTCTTCCTCGTCGTCAAGCTCAGCAGGTCGTTTACCAAGTAACCCACTGGCGCTACCAACGTGCAAGCTTTTCCGGCCTTTCAGAGGGTTCTTCTTGGGGGTCATACTCGATATCATGTCTTTCAGTGTTGTCGTACCGTTTTCCTCGTCGCCCTCCGCTTGTTCTTGTTGGTGCTCCCAATCGAATTCACTTTCTAGGATCTGTGGCTCGGTAAAACTGACTGCTTTAAAGTTTTCTCGCGGCATAAATGGGTCGGCGGTATCACCAATAGACTCCCGTCGGTCGAGAATGGCGGTCACTTTTGGCGACCCAAGACCTGAGCGGTCAGCACCAATGCCGGAAAGGTGGCGCTTTTGGGGGGTGAGAACAATCTGAGGAGTCGTGATTCCGGTAGCAGAGTTTTGCTGGAAAATCGATGATTTAAATCCGTGTCTTGTAGTAGACCTAGGTGTTGTATTGGCCGAATTTGGGGCTAGTCGAATGGGAGAGGAGGATTGTCTTTGTGATAATAGGGAATTTGGCGTCTTTAATGGACTTGATAACTGAGGAGTACCAGGTGAATCCCATGCCCCTAGGCTCGTGGGCTTGGAAATGAGCCCATTGCGTTTAGGAGACTTCCCTTTAGGCGTTTCTGAGGCCCGTCGATTAGTACTGCGGCGAAGCCCTTTCCCCCGGAATGGGAGAAGGCCGGGGCTCTCAGCTTCTAAAATGTCCTTAGCCGCATTTATTTTGGACGGAGAAACTTGAGGTGACTCTGACGTGTCAGCCCCGTCTGGCACGTCAACTTCTTGTTCCATGATCTGTCTAGCCTCAGTCTGGTTTTTGGCTGGAGAAGATTCCCGGATAATCCCGCCAACTGTCGTAGTCATATCCATACCCATCGTAGCATCCACTTCATCTTCCTCGTCCTCTTCGTCAGCGGTTATGATGCGACCTAACCCGACAGTCATATCCATATTTGTTTCATCGTCTTTTGCCAATGTGCGACGACGAGCAAGTGACACCCTTCGCTTCGAAGCATTTGATTTGGCTGCCGACACAACGCCCCCCATCACTGTAGTAAGCTCCATTGACAGGTCCTCGTCTTCGTCTTGCATAGTAGAGTCGTCAGGTTGGAGGGCGTTCCTTATGGCACCAATTGCCGTGGTGAATTCCATGGTTGCATCTTCCACTGAGTTCTCCCCAAATCGATTGCCAGCACCCGACTGCTCAATTTTCGCCTGGCCTCTTGACGGGATTATACCACCTAAGGCTCGTGTGACATCCATAGACATCTCTTCTTCCTGTAGATCATTGTCTCGAGACGTTATGATACCACCGACCGCTCTCGTGATCTCCATATCCATGGGTGCTGTAGTCTCATCATCATTCTGCGTTAGATTTGGTGGGCTCTCTGGTTCGTGATGGAGGACTGCTGGCTTCTGTCCAGGTTTCTTGACCCAGCCGAAGGAGGGGATAATCTCCTCTTCGCCATCAATTCTTTGGGTCTCTGCCCTTCGCGTGGCTAGTCTGAGAGCATCATCAATAGTATCGTCCCCTCCATCTGTGAAGCCTGCATCTGTAAAGGCTGACCGAGACGACATAGCAGACGCAACGGATGTGCCAGTCATCTCATCGACAAGATCCATAGTCACTCCATCGGCATCTGAGTCACTACCGGAATCGGATCCGATTTCTTCATGAATCTCTGTAACACCCTCAGTTGCTTCAGAATCCGAGCTATAGACGCTAGAAGCTAAGGTGAAATCATCTTGGTTGTGGTTATAATCTATTGCGGACATTCCAGAGCTTCGTCGGTTTCTTTGATGTAAGTTCCGCTGATCTTCTGGGGAACCTGGAACGACGTCGTCCGTTTTCTCCGGCGGCGTAGATGGCGGGTCGGAGACCTCCGCAGAAGCACTCGGCTGTGCGGCCAATGATGAACCTCTCCTCGTAGAGTCGGTCGAAGTAGTAGAATCCTGCATGTACTCGATGTCGTGAAAGGTGTGAAGGGTGGCCTCGGCGGCGAAAGACACGCGCCTGTTGGCAAGAGACTTCCTGCGTGCGTCGCGTCGATCCTTAATCTCCTTTTCTAGCTGGGCTCTCTCCTTCTCTTCACGTTCTCTGGCAGCGGCCTGTTGTTCTTCTTCGGTGCGCAGGGCAATTTTGGTCCCAGAAGACGAGTCGTCGTTCTGGAAAGGGTTCGGCATCTTGTCGAGTCCTTGAACCGTGCCCTGGGGCGGAGATATTCGAGAAGTAGCTTTCGACTTATGCGGAGGGATCTCCGGTAGCTGGGGCATCGTGGGTTTAAGGATGGATCTCGGCGGAGGTCTAGAGGGTGCAGCCAACGACTACATAGCCATTAGTACTAGAATAAACGCAGAGATAAGGTTTGGCCAGTGTGCACGCATACCACGCGTCTATTGCCAGAACCCGACTTCAAGACATCAAGGCCACCAGGGCCCATGCTTTTGCTACGCGACTTCTTCCGACTTGCATTACCGGCCAGAGAGCTCGCAAGGTCAACTGTGATGTTTTCTTTCTCCATCCTCTTACGAACTGGCGAATGCCCTGTTGATTTTCGCGGCCTCCGAGTCGACGGGATAGTTACATCAGCGCGGCCAGACATCCTAGCAACGTGGTGAAATGAAAAAGTGAAAAAGTGAAATAAAAAGGTTCGTTCAAGAGGGTCAAAAAGCGCACTCGCTCCTTATCACACAAATTTGCGATTCCAATACCAATATTTTAGGCAGTGCGTCGCATTATGGTTAGTAGGTGCAATGGCAAAGATTCAGTGCTTGTAAACTTGGATCGAGAACAAAGAAGCCTCGAAGATGGGTATATGTCGGTTTCTCTTTTTATTTTTTGGATGGGCCGCAAGCGAAGTTGGGTTGCACGTCAACTTCCCGTGCCGGTCGGCGATCGCGTCTGGGACGGATGGGACTTGTTTGTAAACATGATGCGGGTAGGGGAGCTACCCGGATACGATAAGACTTGATAAGACACTTGCCTAATGAGATTAGGTAGTCCCCACTGTGGGGAAGCCGAAGCCGTGGATGGAGGGGTTGTAGCGTCTAGGTAGCCATCCATTAACTACATACATATGTACCTAAGTACCTAAGGTTAGGTACCTACCTGGTAGGTACCATCATCGTCAGAGGTGGCATAACGGCATAAAACCGGCTGTGACTCACAAATAAATTACCCGTTCTACAAGAGGTACCAACTTAACAACATGTAGGTTAGGTACTGTTGGGCTATTGAGTTCTAATTGTTTATTGAATTGTTGAAATAACAACCAAGTTAAACACTCTACGTAAGGTATATAAAAGAGGCCAGACCAACACTTCATTTGTTTCCGGTGCCTCCATCCAATACCCGTTTAGGTACCATAGGTTAGTAAAGTGGTGGCCACCGTACCTAAGACTGGCCAACGTAGGTGGGCTAGCAAGTCATCGCGACACAACGGTAGATCGCCATGGCTCCCATGACTACGTTGAAAGGCGGTCCCTTTGATCGTACTCTCTTCGAGTCGGTCACGAAGCGTCGCTTCTTCTTTACCGAGTCGTTTGAGATATACCGGGTTGCGCCCAACTTCCAAGGAGACAACCGTGGTCTCTACGATTATGGCCCGCCCGGCTGTGCCTTGCAGGCCAACATCGTCGACCTGTGGCGGAAGCACTTCGTTCTCGAGGAGAACATGCTGGAACTGGACTGCACCGTCATCACCCCCGAGCCCGTTCTGAAGACGAGCGGCCATGTCGACAAGTTCGCAGATTGGATGTGTAAGGACGCCGCACGAGGCGAATACCTCCGAGCCGATCACCTCGTCGAGAACGTGCTGGCGTCTCGCCTGGCCCGAGGTGTCAATGGCCCCTCTAAGAATAGCCCGAAACTAGACGAGGCAACGGCTGCCGAATACCAGAACATTTTGGCCAAGGTCGCTACTGCTGCTCCTTCACTACTCCGGACCCTGTCTTGTCCCTTATCACGCCAGGCATCTGACTCTAACTATTCCGCAGATCGATAATTACGATGGCCCTGAGCTCGGTGACCTAATTACAAAATTCGACATCCGGAACCCAGACGGCAATGGTGAGGTCCTGCCCCCGATGCCCTTCAACCTCATGTTCAAGTCCACTGTGGGGCCCAGCGCAGCCGCTCCCGTGTACTTGCGTCCCGAGACGGCCCAAGGCCAGTTCTTGAATTTTCGGAAACTCCTGGATTTTAATCAAGGCGCAATGCCTTTTGCTTCTGCGAGCATCGGCAAATCCTACCGAAACGAGATATCACCGAGATCTGGCCTCCTTCGAGTTAGAGAATTTCTGATGGCCGAGATAGAGCACTACGTCGACCCCGAAAAGAAGGAGCATGAACGTTTCGACGAGGTCACCCAGCTTAGATTGCCCCTCCTCGACAAAGGCACCCAGTTAGCAGGTCAGACTACGCCTCGAAACGTGTCGATAGAGGACGCAGTCAAGTCTGGAACCATTGACAATGAAACTCTTGGATACTTCCTTGGAAGAATAATGCTCTTCCTCCTTAAGATCGGCGTAGACCCTTCGAAAATACGGTTCAGGCAGCATCTTGACAATGAGATGGCCCACTACGCCTGCGATTGCTGGGACGCAGAGCTCCTCACGAGTTACGGGTGGATTGAATGTGTTGGGTGCGCTGATCGAAGCGCATATGATCTGACCGTCCATTCCAAGTTTACCGGCACCCCACTGGTGGTCAAGGAAGCTCTTCGAACAGGTCCGGTCAAGGTGGAGCGTTGGCAGGCTTCTCTGGACAAGAAACTCGTGGGTCCTAGATTCAAGCGGGATGCCAAGGCTGTGCAAGCGAGTGTGGAGGCCTTAGACCAGCCCCTTCTTGAAAAGTTGGCTGCAAAGCTGAACACAACGGGATCCGTGACTGTTGACACCGCCACCCCTCTAGCAGATGGCAGCTCCTCCGTGGAGCTTTCGCGAGACCTCCTGACGATTCAAAAGGTGACCCGGCTTGAGACTGTTCGGGAATATACCCCCAACGTCATCGAGCCTTCTTTTGGCATCGGCCGTATATTGTATTGTTTACTTGAGCAAGTATACTGGCATCGGCCACAGGATGTCGCAAGGGCTGTGAGTTGAAAGAAGTTTTCTTTACCCTGACCCTTTCATGTGATAGCAACTAAGTGGTGATTTTTAGGTTCTATCACTGCCTCTTGCCGTCGCGCCAACCAAGGTTCTCATTGTGCCAATCTCAGCACAAGTTCAGTTCACACCCATTACGCGCAAACTGTCTTCTCGCCTCCGTGCGTTCGGTATAGCTAATAACGTCGATTCCTCCGGTGCCTCAATCGGCAAACGGTACGCAAGAAACGATGAGCTCGGCACGCCGCTCGGTATCACGGTGGACTTCGACACGCTGGCAAATGGATCCATCACCCTGAGGGAACGAGACACCACATCACAGGTCCGGGGTCCCGAGGATGAAGTTTTGCAGGCAGTGAAGAATCTGGTTGACGGCACGGAGTCATGGCATCAAATTGCAGGGCGTCTGGCACCGTTCTCAGCCCATGGTCAAAATGATGACTAGGTGAATGGAGCGTGGTTATGACAGGGGCTTATGAGGTGGGGCCGATAGGGACTGACTCTGTAAGTCTCTCATCCCACATCAAACTCATCTTTCTTACATTACTGATTTGCTTAGTATGTCGTGAGCCGGTATTGGACGGCTTCTGAGGATCTTTAGCTATTTTGAGTAAGATCTAGCGATTTGGGCATCCATAGCCTTCTTCCTTCCACCTAGAGCCATATAGATTATAGCATTACTTTACGCAAGCTTATTAGAAGCTTCGCTGCCTTCGACGTTTTTATAGTTAGGCATTTATTTAACAGCGACGCTTCGCCTATATTTTTCTACGAGTTCCCTTGAGCATTTAAATATATGTCTTAATGATTCCTGCGGTATTCCGTTCGGTCCGTTAACAACTAATGCATTATCTAAGCAAACGTATAGTCGCCCATTGCATCCTATAGCCCCATTAGTGCGCCGTACGCTTTCGCATCTACTACTTTGGCGCATAGTAGTCTGCCTTTTCTAACCGTGCATCCCCAGCCTGTACGAGTGGCATATTGTTCTTTGATTTGCAAACTGTCCGAGTAAATTACCAGGGCATCGGTCTCGTCTCTTTAACTAAGCCAGTCTCGGAAGAGCTGGGCTTCTTCCCCTTTGTCGCCTTATCGCGGCGGCTTCGGGAATGATGGCCTGCTGCTAGCTGGTTCGTGCGAACTTTAGAGTTAGAAGCTTACTAAGGTCGCATTGCTAGGTTAGGTAGAGCCTTCGCTGAAAGATACAAATTGAACGGTCGCATTAGTATATGTAAGTAGCCCGCTCGCTAGGTATCAACTACCTAGGTACCTCGATTTTACATTTATCGATAATACTTTGCGCTTTGTTCATGTAAGTACGTTAGCTATACAAACGGCGCCGCCCCCAGGCCTACACGTTCCAATGTACCTGTAATACAAACTGATGGGGTCAGGTACATACTGTAAGGCGGCCCAGTCGCAGGTGGGGCAAAAAAAAAAGCTGGCCTGAGCTTTGATTTGATCTCGTGGTGGGGACAAGCCATTATCAGAGGACACTAGCCACAGTTTATCAGGAGATGGGGTAGATAAAGTAGATAGGTCACAAGAACGCCACAGGTGGTTGTGCACAAGCGAATTTCTACCCACACAATCTTCACATTTTTCGACTGCGAACCCATTGTCCCGCGATATCCTGACGCCAACCTCCATCACCACACGACCCGCCCCCCCGAAGTCAACCTTTCCTTGCGACATCGACAAACAATCGCAGACATGGCTACCGAGTTGACCGTCCAGCAGAGGGCTTTCCAAAAGCAGCCTCACATCTTCCAGAACTCCAAGACCAAGGCGAAGTCGGCCCGCCCAGGTAATTCATTCCTCGCCCTGCCGTCTCGTGCAATCCGCCGTTTTTACTAACCATCCTATCATAGGCAAGGGAGGCAAGGTGTGTAGCACATACGCGACGAACGATTAGATCAACAAACTCACATATGGAATAGAGATGGTACAAGGACGTCGGTCTGGGCTTTAAAACCCCCCAGAATGCCATTTCAGGCACCTACATCGGTATGTGAATCGCCATTCCCTCGAAAATACACCCAATTCGATTGGATCCTGGCAAGCGATATGGCCGCTATGGTATTTCAGGAGATTACGGGCGAAATGCGGCTGGGTCATGCACGATTTCAGGTTCTGCGCTGCACACTCGGGAAATAATCGCATAGCCGTTTTGAGGGGGGAATACTAATATTTGCTTTCAGACAAGAAGTGCCCCTTCACTGGTCAGGTATCCATCCGCGGCAGAATCCTTACCGGCACCGTTGTCTCAACCAAGATGCACCGAACCATTATCATCCGACGTGAATACCTCCGTGAGTACCCTCCAATATCCACATTGTTCCGAGGCCTGGACATTCTAGGCGTCTATTGAAAACACCGTTAACTAACTATGGCTTTAGACTTCATTCGCAAGTCAGTTTATCCGCTCTGAACGAAACCCCAAGGCCCTTACTAAAGTATTGGATAGGTACGCACGTTACGAGAAGCGACACAAGAACATTGCCGCTCACTGCTCGCCCGCTTTCCGGTAAGTAAATAATGCGTTCTCATTTGCTCCGCAAGCTCTGACCAAGCAATAGCGTTGAGGAGGGTGACCACGTTACTGTCGGCCAGTGCCGACCCCTGAGCAAGACCGTACGATTTAACGTTCTCCGCGTGCTTCCCCGAACTGGCAAGGCGGTCAAGAAGTTCAGCAAGTTCTAAGTTTGGAGACTCTTACGGGCATCGATGGCGTTGTTACTTCACGGTTCTTCATGATACAGATTTTCGGAACGGGCGGTTCATAGGCTAAAACGGCGGTACAAGGATGCACGCCGGTAGTTCTGAATGCAAAAAAGAGAATACCACACCACGAGAGCCGATCTGTATTTGACGAAGCATCTGGGTGAAATGAAGAGCCAAACCGGTCCTAGGCGTACGTGAAATAGTGGTCAGGGCTTGACGAATCTCGGGGTCAACTCCGGGAATGGTAAAATTATCCCTGTATGGTATCTTCAATACACGACATGATGCTATCACGAAGCACCGAAATTCTAATTCCTCAAAAACTACGCGAAATCCGTCACGTATGCATCCAGGATACCGATCGTAGTCTGCTCTCTTTATGTTATCGCCTCCAAAGGCAACGCTGTGAGTATATATGTCGGCTTTAGGGCTTTGCACTCCTATAAACTATGCAGCATATTTACTCCCGCAAGAAGATGAACTCACAGAGCGTAGTGGCTCCCTTTACGCTGATCATTAGTCAATGGGAAATATGCATAAACGCATCGTAAACACAGCTTCCAGTATCCAGACAATTCCCTCCACTAGAGTTGGAAGACTGTCTCCTAGAGAATAGAACTCCTAAAGCATGAGTAGTCTAGTATTACGAATCTTTGCTTATTCATTCTGAATCAGGGCGTGAAGCTGGGTATTTCAACACCTGCGGTCACAGTCAGTACGGGTATTACTTCATATCACGTCCCACGAATATGAATATGTTTGTATCTACTTATGTAACTAAGTCTTATACAGAAGGTTCAAAGATGTCCTAATAGATGAAGATCGGGGTTGAGCCCGAGGTGCAGGCCGATACCGCGATAATTGAATATCACTATCCCCATCATTATCGATAAGGACAGAGCGGTATCCAACGACTTTTCGATAGAGGGAGCCAAACCACCAAGCCAACCCGCATTCGCAAAAGGTCATAGCTATCAAATACGGCAGAGGTATCCAATTTCAAATAGAAAGACAGCTTCCGATGGGGTGGTGGGACAGTCTTTGGGCCTCGAGCACGAGCGCTGACGATCCGCTACGGAAACTAGATCCCAAGCTCCGGGAATTCCTCGAGAAAGAATCACCCATAAGATACAACAGCAACGAAGCATCACAGAACCCCGCCGATCCCACGTCGTCAATACCAAGGGCCGAGACCGATAGTGAAGGTGGGGCCGGGAGCAAGAACGAACCTGCGGTGCCTAGAGAGAGCCAGTTCCAAGATGGCCGCTATGCGCACCTGTGGAAGTCGTACAGGCCGCTAGCGGAGGTCGAGGCCGAGACCAAGAGCGACCACGAGAAATTGATGGACATACTGGAGGGCTACAAGGAACGCAAGTCACAGATTGGCCGGGCAGCGCTCGAGAACTGCGCTCTGGAGCAGGTAGATTGGCGTACCTGCATGTCAAACCCGTCATGGAGCGAGCGTATGACTTTGTGTCGGGATCAAGTCAAGAAGTTTGAACGGTGCTATATGACACAAACGGTGCGTCTTCCTTCTTTGGAAGCTCTACGCTTTTAATCCTTGCCTACACCGCTTTTTCTTGTAATTTCTACATGCCCCTCGCTTTCTCTGCGTGGTACCGCCTCGTACCTCGGATTACGTAGGCGAACGATACACTGTATCGGAATCACTAACACTACATCTTCCAGAGGTTACTCAAAGCCCTTGGCTATCTCTCGACCTTCGACCAGCCCCCGCAGGTCGAAGAGGACATTCAAATGCACGCCGACTCGCTCTACCAACGCCTGATGAAGCAAGAAATTGAGATCGAAGCAGCGAAGAAAGAAGGGCGACCAATACCCAAGTTCGCACCTCTTATACCGAGACCCATGGCCGACGCCGCGACGCCCGAGCCGGAGTTGACACCCGAGCAGCAAGAGACGCTGAGGCTGAAATTAGAAAAGGTTCCAGAAGAGGACCGCGCCGCAGAAGAAGAGGCCATCAGGGGCGAGCTACGCGCCAAGGCCGACGTCGCGTCGAGAGTCCAGAGCCTATGGCAGCAGCAAGATCTCGAGCGGCAGATGCGCAAGCAGAAGGGCGAGGAGACGCTGTGGGATAGAACCGCGGGCGTGTTTAGCAGCGGTAATAACGACCAGGAAAAGAAGAACTAACACCTCTCGGACTGGGTGGATTAAGGCGCCGGCTACATTTCGAGCATACGGGCGGAAGAGAGGGTTATCATATGCACGTTCCAAGTGGCTTCCTATCTACCTTGAGTATCTACGTGGAAGTGGCCGAATGATTGTATAAAATTGTATATAGAGCATGGCCCATCTCGTCCAAAAATAACAATGTAAAATGAATTAATCCCATCATCCGACTCGGTAGACGCAGTTCCCTCGCAGGCCGACATAGGGCAGCCCTACCAAAGATCGCAACCTAGTATACCGGCCCCTAAAGAAATTCCTAGATTAGTAGGACTTCCCGTCATTGCATTTCTAGAGGCCAGACCTGACACACTTCTCCTACTTGATGCAACTTGGCGGCTACCTAGGGAGAGAAAACGCTTCACCCTGCCAGGCCCTTATACACACTAGTCTGTATCTACCCTAACGTGAGATAACATTTGTTTCACCGATATAGACAACAGGCGAAACGAACAAAAGCAAGCATCCCGCATTCCGTATTCCGCCAGATAAGCCGTCATGGATAGATACGACCACCCATAGATAGATCAAACCTGCCCACCATTCCTCTCTTGAAAACAAGGCGGTGGAGGCCATGAAACACCAACAATAAAATCATCTAGTCCAAGTCCCGCCCGCCCTCCATCAATTCCCAAAACAATACCATCGCAGACCGAGATACGTACATACATCTTATACATCCCCTCACCCCGCGAAGCCAAAACGAGAGTCTAGACAAGCGAGCCTTAACCTTAACCTTATCCCCAGCACTACCCACCCACCTACCCATCCACCACCCAAGGACGAAGGCATATAAGCATCTTTTACCGAAGAGTCCAGTGGCCGAGTTGGTACGGTCTAGCGAGGCATACCTAAACATTATCCTATTACTTAGCGGCAATATCCTTACTCTGCATCGTTAGGCGCGGGGGTTCGATTCCCTCGTTGGCCATTATCAAATCTCCTTTTTTTCCTTTTTCTCTTTCTTTTCTATATTTATTTCCTTTATCCCCAACCAACCCCCAACTCTTCTTAAACAATAAATGATAAATAAATAAAATATAATACTTCTAGCATGATTTATTTATCGCCCGCGACGAAAAGCGGACTCCATCGCATCGCAAGACCCAGTTCTGTCGTCGTGGTCAATAGGTAGCAAGATAATCAATCGCATCATTTTTATCACATTGGGAGAGCCATAGGAACAACCCAAACAGAAAAAGAGAAAAAAAAACCTCAACAACTATACTGCATATTCTACCGAACAGGCGAAAATGAGGGAGATCGGACCCCCCCTCAAAAAGTAAACTATGTGGAATTACCTAAATAAATGATGAAAATTCCAAGCAACCCACCAGTAACACTACATCCAAACAACCCTCCGAATATTTCCTCCCCGGGTCGGCGTCAGAGCCCGGTGTCGGTACCTATTACCATAAGGATGTTAAATAAATGAGGCCACGATACCAAGACAAAAACACCAACTTCCAAGCTTCCAAGCAAGGACAAAGCCTAAACCTTTCCCCCCCTCCCACCATCTCCAGTCTTTAAGGGCAAAGAAACGGGTCCCGCCAAGCGCCGGCCAAGAGATCGCCAAGAGATGAGGCAAATGCTTGTTTCATTCTCCTTTCAACGTCACATCGTCGTCTTCACTGTCACTTTCACTTTCTCTACCTAGTCTACACAAAAAATTCAATTCAATTTAGTCCAGTTCAATTCCACCTACACTAACAAATCACTCACGAAAGCATCATGATAATTAAAGACACAGAGAGAGAGGAGAAAAGCGCTTTGAAAAAGTCGGAAATTTCTAAAAGTCAGAATCGCTCTATCGGGTAAACATTGCTAAGACGCGCTGCGCTGCTAACGAATTACTTTTTTTCGAGTGGGCGGGTTTTTTCGTCCAAGCGACGACTCACCAGAGTGCTCGGGGATTGTGGGAAGCTTGTCGACCACAGAAGTCCAGTTAGGACTAGAGCTATCCTTACTCTTACTCTTCCTCCTACTCCTACTCCAACCCTTACCCCGATCTACGTCCTTGCCCTTACCATTTCCCTCGCCCTCCCCCTCGTCCGTGCCCTTGCTCTTGCTCCCTAACTTCCACTTTCTCTTACCCTTCTTCTTGTTCGTACTTTGGTCTTTTGCCTTCGATTCTCCTTTTGCTTTGTCGTCGTCCACGCTCTTACTTAAGGGATCTTGCTAGGACACTGAGCTTCCGGCCAACCCTACCAGATTCGTTGTGGCCTTGGACCTTCTCAAACCAGGGGCCGAGTTTGAGCGCTGTGGAATTGACCGTGGCAGCGATGTGGTATGTGAAGATGATACCGAGTTGGGCCCTGAACTTGACAAAAGCGATGGGAACGTTTCTAATTGAGGCATTGAATTTGAACGTGATAGAAGTGGTGACGACGGTCCCGGTATGGGTATCCGGTTTTGTTCATGCGGAGGAATCGTAAGTGCACGAGCAGGTAGGATGTCGGGGGACTCGGAATGGGCTCGGACGTAGCCCCGTCTCAGCCACTAGCAACAGCCCTCCTCGCATGCGCAAAGACCGCAGCAAATCTCACATCCTGCTTCCTCGCCACCACGGAGGGACAAGTCGGGCTGGGGTTCAACGGCCTATTGTCCAAAGGATGTGTTAGTTACGTAGCAGATTCAAGCCGTCTTAACATTATCTAGATACTCCAATCTCAAGTATCTCAGATCAACGCAAGATAGGAGAAAGCGGCAGCACAATTGATGGGGGCGAACGCGTGAGGAGAAAGGAACACAATATAGTCAAGCGAAAGCTAAGTGTTAGGTGGGCCGAAAAGCAAAGGCAACGTACAGGCTGTTGAGAGACGACGCCAGGGGCGTCGGGCGACATCATCTCCATGGGAGCCTGTTGCTGGGGTTCTTGAGGAGCAGGCATGGTGTTATATCTGTCGGAGATTGATATCTACGAGGGAAAGGATTGCTGACGCTTAGATAAAGTGTCTAGTGATTTATTGATAGCGAATGCGACGAAACCTGTTTTTATCTCTAGAAATCGAAGAAGGGAATCAGAGAAAATACAGGATGGGGAGGACTAGGACGGACAGCCCCTTTATACCGGGCATGAAAGGTAGGCCACTTGAGTAGGCGGTTAGAACGGCAAAAAGGACGTCAGCGGCAGTCGGCTCGCCGTAAATCCTTTGTTTGGTTTCAGGACGGTTGGCGCTGCCCTTCCTCGATTGTGAGGCCCGAGAAAAGAGGGAAGGTACATATTGGGTACTCTATAAAACAACATGAAAGTGCCTACTTGGTAGGTATCTCCTACGTAGTGAACCGAACACGCATTCCCATCCAACTGGTTCTAGTGTGCTGTAAGTGGTACACGTAAGGAAGTAGGTAGGTAGGTACCTATATTTAATGCTGCGTGAATTAAACCGGGAGGTACCTAAGATACCTAAGAGAGAGTGCTATCTATTACCTACCTACCTCCTACCCGTACATACATAGATTAGGTATCTAGGTAGGGTACTAGCAAAGTATTAGAAGGATAAAGATACTTGGAATTGCCCTATAGAGCAATGCACATGGATGCTGGGAGTGTCCCATATATTACTACCTACCTAATGTAAGTAAGTACTAGGGGGGCCACCTACGTTGGCCGCCCATGCTGCCTACAGTGGCCGCCCACCTACTTAGTTTGATTATAAGTAGCCCTACTACTAAAAATAAATGTAGCTTTAACAGTAGGTTAAATTTATATAATATACCTGTTTTATTTAATATATTTTTATTTAAAATAGCTGTTTATAAAGCTTAAAATAATAAAATATTTTTTATATTAACTATTTTTTAATATTATAATAATAATTAAAGCTTTTAAATTATTTAAATTTACTTTTAATTAATTAAATATATAATTATATTATAATAATAATTAAAGCTTTTAAATTATTTAAAATTAATTAAATTAATTAAATTAACTTTAAATTAATTAAATTTACTTTAAATTATTTAAATTTACTTTTAATTAATTAAATATATAATTATATTATAATAATAACTAAAGCTTTTAAATTATTTAAAATTAATTAAATTTACTTTAAATTAATTAAATATATAAATAATAACTTTATATAAAATGCTTTATTTTATTTAATAAAATTTTTATTTTTATAATTAAGCTTTAAATTTTAACTTTTTACTTTATATATTTATTATTTTTAAAAAACTTTAAAAGCTATTTATTTTATTATTTATTAAGCTTTAAATTTTAGCTTTTATTTAATATTATTATTTGCTTAATAAAAGCTTTTTTTTTTTTATGCTTTTTATAGCAAATATAAAAAAGCTTTTTTTTTATTGTTTTTTTTATTATTAGGTTATAAATTAAGTTATAAACTAATAAATAATAATAAAGTTAATAATATAAGCTTTTAAAAACTTTTTAAAGATTTTTTTATTATTACCTTTTATATATTTATTATTATAAAAAGTTAAAAGTAAGTAAATAATGCTATTATAAAGCTAAGTAAAATAAAAAAAAATTATTAATATAAAAAATATTTAGCTAGTTTTTTTTTAAAGCTTATATTTATATATTAACTTATATTATTAAATATAAGCTTTATATTAAATTGCTATAAAAGCTAGTTAATATAACTAAATAAAAGGTTTATTTATATAATAAATAAAACTTATTAAAAAGTTTATTATTTTTATTGCTTAAAAAACAATTAAAATAATAAAACCTTTTTTTTATTATTAATATATTTATTACTTTTATAACACTTTATTAAATAATATAGTAAATATATAATTACATTTAGCAATTTATTTATTTTAGTTTATAATTAATTATCTTTTTATGTTAATAATATTAAACGTTTAGTTAGCTTATTAATAGCTACGCTTAAAAAACTAATATATATATTTAAAACGTTAAGTTAATTTATTAACAATTTATGCTTTAATAACGCTAATTATATTAATATTATAAAGATTAACTTGTTAGCAATTTAAGTAAAATTATTAATTTAATTTTAGCATTTTTTAACGCTGCTATTTTATATAATTTTATTATATAATTTATGCTGTAAATACTTGCAGCTAAAAAACGCAGATTTAAATTTAGCTAAGTTAAATTACATTTAATTTTATACCTTTTTAAATAATGCGCTACTTTTTACTTAACTATATTTAACTATTAAAGTTAACGTTTATAATATTATAAGTAGTATTTTTTTAAGTTTTTATTAGCTTTATAATATAAAGCATAGCTATAATAAAATATAATTATATAATTAAACTTAGTTTTTTAAATTATTATATTTAATTTTATTTTATATTACTTATATAATTTATTATAACTTTAACCTTATAATCTTATGCGCATTTTAGCTGCTTTATATAAATAAAATTTTTTATATATGTAAGATAATTAAATTAATAGCTTATGCTTATTTTATTTTATTTAATTTATAAAAAAAAGTTTTATTTTATAATTTTATTTAATTTATAAAAAAAATACCTTTTTTATAAATAAAGCTATTAAAGTTATACTTTACTTATAAACTTTATTGCTTATAAATTATATTTATTTATTATTAAAAACCTTGCTATATTAAATAATAGTTAATAAAATAAGCTAAAATTATTAATTTTTAAGTTTTAAACTTTATTATTAATTAAAAATTTTATATTTAAATTAATTAAAGCTAAAAAGATTTTTACTTTTAAAAGATAGCTTAAACTTTAATTAAACTTTAACTTTTTTATTAAATTATTTATTTTAATTAAACTTTAAATATTTATTAACATATTAAGCTATTAATTACTAGCGCTTATATTAAGCTATTAACTATTAATATTTTAAATATTTAATTTATTTATATTATTATTAATATAACTATTAATAAGCTTTATTTTAACGCTAAAAAAACTTATATTAATAATATTATATATTTAATAAAATATTATAACTATAAGCGCTTTATTTATTTTATTTAAATTAAAAGTAAATAAAAGTTAAATATTATTTTTTAAATAAATAATAAATAATAAAAAAACTTAAAACTAAGTTTTATAAAAATTAATATAATAAAATAAGTAAATATAAATATTAGCTTATAATATTAATTATATAATAGCTAATATTATTAATAAAAAAAAAGTTAAAAAGCTAAAATAGTTTATAAAAATAGTTAATAATATAGTTTTAAAAATAAATAAAATAATTAATTATATTTATAATAAAATAATAAAGTAAAACTAAAATAAAAAAAGTAAAAAATTAAAAATAATAACTTATTTTTTATAAATAACTTATATTTAAATGCTTTTAATATATTATTTTATTTTTATTTAATTATAATTAATATTTTTATATATTTTAATTTTATAAAAAAACTTAAATTTTAATAAAAAGTTTATATAAAACTAATATTAAATAGCTAATAACTTTATAAAAAGTAGTTTTTATAATTATTTTATTATTTTATTAAATAAAAAAAAAAAACTATTAATTATTATTATTTTAATATTTATATTAAAAACTTTTAAACTGCTAATAATTTAACTTTTTATATTTATAATATTTAATTAAATTTTATTAGCTTAATTATATTTAATATTTAAATAGCTTAATATTTATATATATTTTAAAGTATTTATTAATATAATAAAAAACTTAAATTAAATAAATATTAATAAATTATTAATATATTTTATAACTTATTAATAATTAATAAAAGCTAAAAAATAAACTTAAAACTAATATAATATAAATAATATATTTAATTTTAATAGCAACTTTAATAATAATAAATTAAATAATAATAAAAATAATAATAACTATTTAAATATATTTAATATTTTTAATTATAATAATTAATAAAATATTTTTAATAAAGCTAATATTATATTAAATATTATTATATTAATTAAAGCTATATTAAAAACTAATATTATTAGCTTATATTATTTAAAAAAAAAAATATTAATATTTTTAACTTAAATTATTATAACTTTAAAAATATAAAAATAATAGCAAATAAAAATAAAATTATTTTTATAAATATTTATTATTTTATTAAATATATTAAGTTTTTTATAAAAAATAAAAAAATAGCTAAGTTTAATAAGCAATAAATTTTATTTATATTTTTTATTATAATAGCTAGCTAAATATTATTATAATAAAATAATAAATTTATTAGTATTTATTATAAAAAACTTAAATAAAAAAGTTTAATAAAAATTTTTAAAAAAATAAAAACTTAATTTTTAATATAATTTACTTTAGCTAATAAAAAATTTATTAAAATAAATTTTTATTTAAAAAATATAGCTTATAATAAAAATATTATAATATATTATATTTAAAAAAAAGTTTAATATATAAAAATAATAAAAATATTTACTAATAATAATATTAATTAATATAATATTATAATATAAGTTTAAATAATAATAAACTTAAATATTAAAAGTTTTTTATAAGCTTTTAAATTAAAAAAAATATATGCTAATTATATAATTATAATAGCAAAAATAAAATTACTTTTATTATTTATAACTAAAAATAAATACTTAAAATTTTTTAAAAACTAATATTAAATTTAAAAATAATTATTATTTTTTAAATATAATTAAATATATAAAAATTATAAATTAAATAATATTAAATTTAAAAAATATAATTAATATAATAAAAATAAATTAAATAATAAAAAAAAAAAACTAAAAAGTTAAAAGCAATAAGTAAAAAAATAGTTAAAAAAAATATAAAAATAAATATAAATAAAAAAAATATAACTAAGCTAATATAACTATATAAAACTTAAAATTTAATTATTATATTAATATTAAATTAAACTTTAATAGTTTAATAAATAAGTTATTTAATTTTAATAGCGCTTATATTATTATTAATTTTTTTTTAACTTATAAATTTTATAAAAAAATATTTAATTTAAAAAAGCAAAAAAATTAATATGCTTATAAATATAAATATTAACTATTTAAAAATATAATTAATATATTGCTTATATATAAGTTTTAATTAATATATATATAATATAATATTATTTATAAATTATATAATAAGCTATTTTAATATTTATTTAATTATAAAAATAATATATTAAATAATATAATAGTTAAGCTAGCATATAATACTAAAAAAATACTACTTAAAAAAATAACTTTATTTTAAACTTATAAAACTTTTTTATAATTATATAAGCTAAATAAATTAATAAATAAATAAATAAATAATTATTATTTATATTTTTAAATAATTATATATAGTTTATTAAATAAACTTAATATAAAAGTTTATTATAATATAAGCTATAAAAAAAGCTTAATTATAAAAAAGTTTTTTAATATTTTAAAATATATTATTAAATAAAAAACTAGTAAAATTAAAAATATTAAAAAAAAATATATTAAATATAAAAAATATATTATATTTACTTTATATTTATTAAATTAAAATAATAAAAAACTTTTAATTTTATTTAAAATAATAAAAAATATTTAAATATTAAAAAAAAACTTTAATATACTTTTTTTATTTAATATTAGTTTTTTTAATTTATAAAAAATTATAATTAGCTTTAAAAATTAAAGTATTAAATTTATTAATATAAAAAATTTTTATTAAAAATTTAAAGTATATTTATAAATATATATATATATATATAAAATAATATTATAAAAAAAAGTTATTATTTTTTTTAATAAAACTTTATATATATTATATAATTATATTATTTTATTTTTTAATTATAATTTTATATTTAAATTATTATAAAAAAACTTTATTATAATATTAATAAAATTTATTATTTTTTATATAATAATAATATTAAACTTTAGCTTTAATATAAAAAAAATATTAAAAAATATTTAAGTAAATATTATATAAAAATAAAATAATAATAAAATATTTATTAAAATAACTTAAAAAAGTTATATTAAAGCTATAATAGTAGCTAATATATTAATAAAATTTAATAATATTTTTAATGCTATAGCTATATTAAATAAACTTAATATTAATAAAATTTAATTATAGCTTTTTAATAACTTTAAAATATTATAAATATATATAATAAATTAAAAATATAAACTAATATTAATATTTAAAGCTTTTATTATAAAATAAATTAACTTATTATTTTATATTTATTTTATTAATAATTTAATTAATATAATAAAAGCTTATAATATTTTTTTAAAAGCTATTTTATTAATATAATTAATAATTTTAAATATAAAAATATAATAATTAATAAAATATTATTATTTAATATTATATTTTTTATAACTAAGTTATTATTTAAATTTATTAAAATATTATTTTTTATTATATTAATTATAAAAATAAATAAAAATAATTTACTATTAAAGATTTTAAAAATTTATATAACTTTAAAAATTAAAAAGCTTTTTAATAGCAAAAAAATTATTTTATTTAAAAAATAAATAGTTTATATTAATAAAAATTATATATTTAACTTAATTAAAAAAGTTTTAACTAAATTTTTTAATATAAAATAATATTAATTTAATTAATATATTAAAAAATAAGCAAATAAAAATACTTTTTATAAATAATTAATAAAAATATAAGCTAAATAGCTAACTATATTTTTTAAGTTTTTAAAATTATAAAATTTTTAATATTTTATATTATTAAGTATATAAATAAAAAAAAATAAAATAAATTAATAGCTTTTATTTTTTTATATATTTTATTTTTATAGCAAAAAAAATCTTTTATAATAAATTATATTTTTATTTAATTATTAATTTTTAAGCTTTAAATAAAATTATTATTTTTAATAACTATTTATTACTTTTATAATTTAAAGTTATAGCTATATTATATAATAAAAAATATATTATTTATATAAATATAATAAAGTTTTTTTTTTTTTAATTTTTAATATATTTAATATATTATAATTACTTTATAATAATTAATTATAAAAAATTAAAAAAGTTTATTATAATAATAATAAGCTTTTATAATTTTTTAGCTTATATTTAATAGTTTATAAATAAAAAATTTAAGTTATATTAAAACTTTTATAAAATATTTATTAATAATATTATAATTTTTTTAAATATAGCTAAAAAATATATTAAATATTTATAATAAAGTTTTATTATATTTTAAAAAAAAAAATATTGCTTTTTTAATAAAAAAGTTTTTTTTAAATTATTTATTTATTAAGCTATTTAGCTTTTAAATAAATAGTTTTAATATATTTATTTTTAAAAAAAAACTAACTATTTTTTATAATTTTATATTTTTTAGTTAGCTTAAAGTATTTAAAAAATATATTAATATTATTAGCTTTTTTTAATTATTATTTTTATATTATATTAAGATTATAAAACTATTATAAAAATATAAAATAGCTTTATTTAATAAAAAATATTAAAAAAAGCTTATTAAAATTAAAAACTTTAGCAAATAAATAGCTTATATTAAATTAACTTAATATAAGCTTATAAATAAAAAAAAAGCTATATTTAAAATAATTTAAAAACTAATATATAAAAATATAATTATTTATTATTATAATTTTAATAAGTAATTATATATATAAGTTAATATATTATTTAAATATAAGTTTAAAGTTATATTTTTTTACTTTAAAAATAGCTATAAATAAAAATTAAATAAAATATTATTTAATATTTAAATTTTATTTACTATATTTTTTAATTATTATATATTTTAACTAAAATTATAATATAGTTTTTTTAAAATAAAAGTTATATATATTATATAAGCTTATAAAAAACTTAAAATAACTATTAAAGCTTATTAAAATTTTATAATTATTTTAATAAACTATTTTAAAATAAAAAATATTTTAAATTAAACTAATATAAATATAATATTTATAAATAAAGCAAATAAAAAGCTAATTAATATTTTTATTTATTTATTATAATATAGCTTATAAATATATTATATTTTAAAATATTATAATTTTATTTTTAATATATTTAATTATTTATAAACTATTTTAAATAAACTTAATAAAAATAATAAAATTAAATAATTTAATAAAATAATAATTTTTAATAATATAAAATTTAATAAAGTTATTATTAAAGCAGTTTTAAATAACTTAATTAAAAATAAAATTACTATTAATTATATAAAAAATCTTAAATATTATAAAATTTTTTAAACTTTTTATAATAATAATAAAAATATTAAAAAAAATTTTTATTTTAATTATTTATTTATAATAATAAATAAATTATTATATAATATTAACTATAAAAAAACTTATAAGCTATATATTTTTAAAAATTAAATTAAAAAATTTTTAATAATAATATATAATAATAAATATTATTTTAAATAAAAATAAATAATATAAAATTTAAAAAGCTATTTTATTTACTTTAAAATATATAAAGTAATATTTTATTTTAAATATTATAATAGCTATTAAATATATATTATAAGCTAAAAAAAGCTATATAGTAACTATTAACTAATTTAATTTAAAAATTTAAAACTTATAAAAATAATAGCTATAAACTTTATTATTAGTTTTTTAACTATATTATTAGCTAATATTTTATAACAAATAAAAATATTTTTAAAATATAATATTATAATAATAATAACTTATATTATATTTAAATAATTATTATTAATATTAAATTATTTTAAATATAAAGCTAAAAATTAAAAAGCTTTTTTAGTTAAATTATTATTTTTATATAATTAAAATATATTTATAAGTTTAATTTTTAATAAAAACTATAAGTTTATAATAGCTTTTTAAGCTAATATATAAAAAACTTTTAGTTTATAACTTTTAATAACTATTATATATTATTTATAAAGTAATAATTTATTAAAATAAAAAAATTAAATTATAAAAATAATATTATACTATTATATTTTTAAATATTTTAATTATATATAAATAAATATATTATTAGCTTTATAATAAAACTTAAATAATATTTACTTTGCTTTAATTAAGTTTTTTTTTTATAAATAGCTTTTTAGTTTTTAACTTTTTAGCTTAAATAATCTTTTTATATAAGTTAATATTATTTTTTATAAAAATATTTATTTTTTTTATAAATATTTATAAAAAAATATTAAATTAATAATAAACTTTACTGCTATTAAAGCTAAATACTTTTATAATAAAAAGTATAAGTTAATAAAGTTTAATATAAAAAATAAAGTTTATTTTAAGCTATATAATAGCTATTATTTACTAAGTTAACTTTTTTAAAAGTATTTATAATAAAAAGCTAGCTTTTAAAAAGTTTTAAAATATATAAAGCAGCTAGCTTATAAATTAAACTTTTTAAAAATATTTAAAATTTATTTTATTATATTAATTGCTTATTTATTATTAAGCTATAAAAGTAAAAACTTATTTTATTATTTAGTTTTAATATTTAAATTAATTTTTAATAATTAATTTAACTTTAAAAAAAATAATAAATCTTTTAAAATTAAAACTATTTTAAAGTATTAACTTAACTAATAAAAAACTAGTTTTTAATATTTAATTAAATAAAAAAGCTATAGTTATAAAAATAACTAATAAAAATTTAAATAATAATTATATAACTTTAAAAAATTAATTAAAAAGTATTAAAAATAAAAAAAATTAAAAAACTTTTTTATTAAAAAATAATAACAAAAAAACCTATAAAAGAAAAAGTTATTTTTAAAAACTTATAAATTAAAAAGGATTAATTAATTTAAAATATATATTTAATTAAATAGTAGTTAAAGTTAACTAATTTTTTTAATATGCTTTAATATTTAATATAAGTAAATAAAAGGTTTACTTATATAATAAGTAAAACTTATTAAAAGGTTTATTATTTTTATTGCTTAAAAAATAATTAAAATAATAAAACTATTTTTTATTATTAATATATTTATTACTTTTATAACATTTTATTATTAATAATAATAGGTTTAAAACTTTATTATTATTTAAAGTGCTTATTAAATAAAGCTATTATAAAAAGATAAAATAATAATAAGTTTAAAAAAAAGCTATTATTTAAAGTTTATATTAAATAAAGCTATTATAAAAAGCGCTAATAAAGCTATTATAAAAAAGCTGCTTTATATAATATTAAGCTATAAAAATATTTTTATATTTATTTTTAATATTAATAATATTAAAAAATTAATAAAAATTAAAATATTTATATTTTTTAGTAATTTTATTAAAAATAAAATAAATTTTAAAATATTATATTATATTTAAGCAAACTATTTTAAAACTAATAAAAATTAATTTTTTTTAAATAAACTTAAAATAATAAATATAAAGTTTTATTTAAGTAGTTTAATTATAAACTATTTATAACTTTTTTTAAATATAAATTATTTAAAGCAAATTATTACTTTTATTAAACTAATAAATTATTTAAAAAAATAATATTTTAACTTAAATAAAAAATAAAAAGCTAAAGTTAAATTTAAAGCTTTTAAAAACTTATTTGCTTATTTTATTAATAAATAAATATTTAATAAGTTTTTATAAAAAAAAAGTTTTATTAACAATTTATTTTTTATATTAAAAACTATAAATATATTATATTTATTTTTTTTTATAAATATTTTATTTATAACTTATTAAAAACTAATATTATAATTAAATAATAAAAGCAATAAACTTAAAATTAAAATTAAAATAATATTAAAAAAAAATTAGTAAAAACTTTAATTAAAATAATTATATTATTAATTAAAATTAAAATTAAAACTTAAATTAAAAAAATATAAATAATAATATATTTATATTAAATAAAGCTTATTTTTAGCTAAGCTATAATAAAATAAAAATATTAATAAAAAAAATAATATTTTAAATATTATAAAAAAAGCTATTATATTAATAAATATCTTTTTAATAATTTTAAAAAATAATAATATAAATAAAAAATTTAGCTTGCTATTTTATTTATTTACTAAAATAATAATAGTAATAAAACTATAAATATTTTAGCAAAAAAAAAACTTAATATAAAAAAAAAACTAATTTTAAAAATATTAAACTTTTTAACTTTATTTTTTAAAAAAAACTTATTTTTTATAACTATTAAATTAAAATTAAATAAATAAATACTTATTATATTTAATAATTTTATTAATATAAAAATAAATAAATATTTTATATAAATATTTAATATATAAATATAATAATATTTAAGTTAAAACTTATAATTATAAAAAATTATATAAAAAAATAATTTTTAAATATAATAATAACATTATTTTTTGCTAAAAAATAAAAAAAAGCTATTATAATAAATTTTTGCTTATAAAATAAAACTTTTAAAAATATATTGCTTATAATATTTAAATTAAAATATAATATTTTTATTAAATAAAAGTTTTTTAAAAACTATAATATTTTATAAAATATTTAATATAAATATTTTATTTTTTTATTAAACTTATTTTTAAATAAAAAAAAAAAAAGTAAATATATATAAAAAAAAAAAATAGTAAAATATTTAGCTTATATAAAAAATAAGCTTATTTTATTTTTTATTAAAACGTTAAAAAAAAAAAAATTTAATAAATTAATATTTTTTAGCTTTATAAATTATTAATAGTTTATTATTAGCTAAAGAAATTATAAAAAATAAACTATAAATTAATAAAAATAATAAATAAACTTTTATAATTATAACTTTTATTAAAAAAAATAAAATAAAAAAAAATAATATTAGTTAATATAAATATAAACTAATTAATAATATTATAATAATTAATAGTATTTTTTTTTAATATATTATATTATAAAAAAATAAAAAAATATATTATTTTTTTTGCTAAAATTAATATATATATATATATAAAATAAAATATTAAAGTATTTTCTTTTAAAAAAAAAAAAAGCTAAAATATAAAGCTTAAAAAATAATTTTTAAAATATATTAATTATTATTTAAAATATTTAAAAAAGTTAATTTTAATATTTTAATAATTTTATATTTAATTAATTATTATATTAAATTTATATTAAAAAAATATTTAAAATATAATTAATAGTTTTTTAAATTATATATTATTTAAAAAATAAAAAATTATTTATAATATTATATTAAATAACTTTAAAAAAAAATTTATTATATTAAAAAATATTTTATATATTACTTTTATATTATTTATATTTAAAGCTAATAAAAAAATTATATATATATATAAATTATTAAAAAATTAATATATTAATTAAAAGAATAAATATTTATTATTATTAATTAATAAAATGCTTACTTAAATTTTAAAAGTAAAGATTTTTGCTAAAATTAATATATATTAAATATTTTTTTATATTTATATATATTTTAATAATAAAAGTTTAATAACTTTTAAAACTTAATATAAATTATTTAAAAATAAAATAGTTTTATTTAAATTAATAAATAAAATTATTTTTTTAATTGTTATATAAATACTATTTTAAAAAATAACTTAAATAAGTTTTATAGTGCTTATTTAAATAATATATTAATTTATTTAAATAATTTAACTAAATATAAAATCTATATAGCAAATATTTTTAAAAAGCTAACAAATAATAGCTTATAAGCTAACTTAAAAAAAGTAACTTTTATATTATTAAAACTAAATATTTAAAATTTATTATTAATTATAATATATTTAAAGTTAACTTTAATAAAGTTATAAATATATAAAATTAAAAAAATTATTTTATTAAAAGTAATTTAATTATTTTTAAAATTTTATAATTTTTATAAATGTTTTATATTAAAATATAAATATAATATAAAATTATAATATATTTTTATTTAAAAAAATATATTTTTTAAATTTAATAATATATATTATAAAGCTTTTAATAAATTAAAAAGCTAATTAATAATAGCTTTTATTTTAATATATTATAATTTTAATAAAAAAACTAAAGTAAAAACTAATATTTTTAATAAAGTAATAATAAAATTACTTTATTTATAATAAAAAAATATTAGTAATAATTAAAGCTTTTTACCATTAAAAATTAAAATTAATAAGCTTTTAATAAAAAAAACTATTTGCTATTATAATAAATTATAAAATATTAAAATATTTTAATATAAAGTAATAATTAAATTAATAATAAGCTAATTAAGTTAATTTTTTTACTTAATATTACTTTTTAATTATTTATTAACTAAAATTAAAAAATATTATAGCTAATAAAATTATTAAATATAAAAATTAATATTATATTAACTTAAATTATTAGTAATAATAAAATATATTTTAAAATATTATATTAAGTTAATTATATTAAAATTTTATATTAAATATATAGTTATAATTATATATAATATATAATAATAACTATTAATATATTAAAAATTAATTACTTTATATAACGTAGTTTTTAATTAAGTTATATATTTAAACAAGTTATATATTTTTTATTAACTTTTATTATTTAATTATTAATAACTTTATAATTAATATAAATATTATAAAAAATTAATTAGATTTTATTTTATTATTTAATTTTATATTTTTATTATAAGTTTTTAAATTATAGCTAGTTTTATTATATTATTTATATTATTGCTAACATAATATATTTAGCTTATAATTACTATAATTTTTTAATGTTTATATTTATATTAACTTTTATATATTTTTTTAAGCAGTTAAATTTATTATATTTTTTAAAATAAGATTTTTTTAATTTTATAAGCGCTTTTCTTTGCTTTTTTAATATTTACTAAGTGCTTTATTTACTTTATAAAGCTTTTAGTTTTTATTGCTTATAAGTATAAGCTAATAAGCTAATATTTAATTTAACTTTATAAGCTAGTTAATAGCTTTTAATATTAGCTTTAAAAAGCTTTTTTAATAACTAAAAATTTAATTTTTAATAAAATTTAATTAAGCGTTTACTTTTTTAGCTATTATTAGCGTTTAAAAAACTTAAGGTTTTAGTAGGTTATAAGCATTTAAAATTAATATTAGCAATTATAACTATATATTTAGCTTTAAAATTATAGCCTATAAATTATAAAGTATTAAATTTAACTTTTAAAAACCTTTTTAAATGTTTAACTTTATAAAAGTAATAAAATAAGCTTTTTTAAATATAATAAAAAACTTAAGCTTAATAATATAATTAATATATAATTTAATAAATTTATTAATTTATTAATTATATATTTACTTTAATATATTATAAAGCTTAATATTAAATAGTTATATTAAATATAATAAGTAAAAAAAAAAAAAAAATTATTATAATTTTATTTTTTTTTGCAATATTTTTTAAACTACGCTAATTTATAACTTTTATATTAGTTTAACATTAATAATTATTATATGTTTATTTTAAATAGCTAAATATATTTTTTAAAATATTTTAGTTATTTTAATTTTATATTATTTATTATTTATTTATTAAAAGTAATATTAAATATTTAATTAGTTAAAAAGTTAATATTTAAATATTAATATTTAAAATAATAAACTTTTTAAAAATAAAATATAATAAAATATATTAACTAGCTAAATTAATATAATAAATTATAATTAATTATTTTTTATTATTAAGCTATATTATTTAATGCTTTTTATATTAATTAATATATATAATAACTATATATAAATAAATTTAGCTTATTATAAACTTAATTTTATAAACGCTTTAAATATTATTATTATAAATGTTATCTTATATTTTTATATATATATAATGTTTAAACTATATATTAATTAGCTTTAAATGTTTATATAAAACCTTTTAATAATTATAAGCATATATAAAATATATTTTAAGCTTTTTATAGCTATTAATAAAGGTATAAGCTTAATAGTTTTTAATTAAAGGTATATTATATAAACTATATAAAAGATTAGCTAAATTTTTAATAATAATATAAAAAAGCAAACATTTTTAGTTATTTAAATTAAAAATATATTTAAAAAGCATATTTTCTTTAATTAAATTAAGTTTATATATATTAATATAAGTTTTATTTTTAGCAATATATTTATTTATATAATTATATATTATAATTGCTAGCATATTATAAATTTTAAAAGTATATTAAAAATTAATTTTCTTTAATAATTAAATAGCTTAAATAATAAAATTAATATTTTTTTCTTTAGTTTTTAAAAATATTATTATATTATAAAATTATTACGTAATAAAAATATAATATATGCATTAATTAATAAAGTATATAACTTATTTAAACATATAACTTGCTTAAAAACTATATTAATATTATTTATATTTAATAATTAAAAGTTTTATTATATATTATATTTATTAAATTAAAAAAGTAATAGTATAATTAAATAAATATTATATTAAAATTAATTAATTAATAATAAAAAATATTTTTAGCAAAGCTAATAAAGTTTAAATTATAAAATAAAAAGTTTTAAAATAAAATAATTAGCTTAAATATATAAATATATATTATTTTAAAAATAAAAATAACTTTTTTAGCTTTAATAACTTATTATATTAAAAATTAATAACTATTTAAAAGCTATAAATATTTTAAGTTAATTAATTTAATTATTAATAATATTAAATAATAACTTAATTAATTTATTATAAGCTTTAAAAACTATATTTAAAATAACTTTAATAAAATGTTTTACTTTTAATATTAACTTAAATAATTATAAAACTTAAATATAAAAATTTTAAAACTTAACTAAAATAATAAATTAATTTAAAAACTAAATATTAAAAATAATTTTAAAAAATTATAAAAATATTATAGTTAAAGTAATAAATATTTTAAATATATAATATAAAAAGTTTAATATTATTAGCTTATATTTTAAAAAAATATTTAAATATTAAGCTAAACTAAACTATAAAAATTTTATAAATAATATTATAAAATAACTACTTAAAAATTTAAAATTTTAAATAATTAAATATAAAAAAAAAGCTTATAATAATAGCTAAATATAATATAATAAATTTAATAAAACTTTATAATATTATAATTAATTTAAAAAAAATATTAAAAAGTGCTTACTTAAATTAAATAATATTTTTTTGCTAGATTTAAACGCAAAAAATTAAAAAAAATTTAAAAAAAAAAGCAAATATATATTTTTTATTTTATAAAATAATAAAAAGTATTAAAAAAAAACTATATAAAAAAGCATTTTATATATTTAAAAAAATTAAACTAATAAAAAATTTAATAAAAGTAAATAAATTAAAATTATTATTAGCTAATAAAAATAAAAAAGTTTTATAAAAAAAAATATTTATAAAAAAAAATAAAAAAGCAATTAAAAAATATTTTTAAAAAATATTAAACTAATATTATAAAATTAATTATAAACTATAAACTTTGCTTATAAATATATTTATTAAAAAAATATTAATATATATTTTTAAAATTAGCTTTTAAATACTTTATTTTTAATAAAATAGTTTAAAGCTTTATTTAATAATAAATTAAAAAAAAATATTAAACTAGCAAAAAAAAATTAAATAATTTTAAATTAAAAAACTTAAAAAAAAAAATTAAGTTATAATAATTAACTATAAAAAAAAATAATATAAAATATTTTTATAATAAAAAATAAGCTAATAAATTTAATTATTTATTAAGTGAAAAATTTAGCTATTTTTAATAAAATTAATAAGTTTTTAAATTTATAACTTTTTAATTTAAATAATATTATATTAATTAAAAAATTTAAAAAAGTAAATATTAAAATTTAAAGCTTTAAAAAACTAAAAGTATATAAGCTATATAATATAATATATTATTTAATTATAGCTATAAATTTAATATTTCTTTAAGTATTTAATTAATTAAAATATTAATAAAATAATAAACTATTTATTAACTATTTTAAAAAAAATAGCTTAACTTTTTACTATTTATAAAATAAATATAATTAATTTATAATAAAATATTTACTGTTAAAAAGTAATTATTTTAAGTAGCATTTATAAATAAAATATTTAAAACTAAAAATATTATAATTTTTAATATCTTTATATTAAAAAATAAAAATCTATTAAGCATTTAATAAAAGCAATAAAATAAAAACTACTTAATTTAAAATATATATAATATTATAAATTAAATATTAAATTAATTATTTAATATAACAAGCTTATATAAATAAATATAATATTAGCTATAAATTATTATTTAAATTTTATTTTTAATTATTATACTTTTTAATTATTTAATTAAATATTTATAAAATTATTATAAAATAAAAATGCTAACTATTAAACATAATAATAAAATAATATTAAATTTTAATAAAATATTTAAATATATTTATAATTAAAAAACTTTATATAAAAAGTTTTACTTTTTTTTTTAATTATAAAATAATATTATAAAAAAAAATAAAATATTTATATTATTTTATTTAAAAATATATAAATATAAAGCTTATATTATAATATATAATATTTAAAAAAAGCAAAAAAAATAAAAAAAGCTTAATTTTAAAGCTTAAATTAGCTATTTAATTAGCTATTAATCTTTTATTACTTATAAAATTTAATTATTTAAAATTAATAAAGTTATTATTATTAAAAATATTATATTTAATAAAAAGAAAGTTTTTTTAAAAAACTTAAATAAATTAAAAAATTAACTTTTTTAAACTATTAATAAAAAATTTAAAGCTTTATTAGCTAAAATATTTTTAAACTAAATATTTTTTAATATTATTAATAAGTTTATAAACCTATTAACTTAGCTAAAAAAAATATAAATAAAATAAATATTAAAAAAAATAAAAATAAAAAACTAAGTAAGCTTAAAAAAACTAATTTTTTTATATTAAAATAATTTTTATTTTTTATTTTATATTTTTTAAATTTTTAATAAATTATACTTTTTTTAATATTATAATTAAAAATGCTAGCTAAAAAAATATCTTATAAAAATTATTAAATTATTTAATTTAACTTTAAAGTTTAAAGCAAGCTTTAATATATTTTTTTTTAAAGTTATAGCATATAAAAGTTATTAAAAAGCTATATTTAATATAAAATGCTTATATATTATAAAGTTATAATATAATATACTAATAAGTAAAGCTAATAAAGCTAAGTTTTTAAAAAACTTTAAAGCTATTTTAATAGCAAACTAAAATCTTATTAAAATAATAAACTTATATTTACTATATTTTTAAATAATAAACTATAAAATCTTTTTTAAAAATTTAAATTTTATAAATTTTATTTAGTTAATATAATAATATTTTTTATATTAAATTAAGATTTTTTAAAACTTTTTATATTTTTTATTTTTTTAAGCTAATTTATTAATTATATTTATCTTTTTAAAAGTATATTTAAAATAGCTGCTTTTTAAAAAAAAGAAAATTTATTGCTAAAATTTACTTTTATTTTTTAAATAGCATAAAAATTTATTAGTTTATTTTATAAAAAACTAGTTTATATAAGCTAAAAAATCTTATTTATAAAGTTATAAAAAAATAAATATTTAATAAAAAGCTAATATATATATTATTTAAAAAAAACTAACTTTTAATTATATATAAATATATATTTATAAGTTTAATAAATATAATTATTATTAAAAAAATAAAGCTAAGCTTATAATATAAAAAAACTAGCAACTTATAAAAAAAAAGGATTTATATTTTTATACTTATAAAATAATTATTTAAAATATTTATAGCTATTATAGCTAAATTTAACTTTAAATTTAAATAATATAATATAATTAATATATTTATTAATATAATATTTAATAAAAAAGTTTATATAAAAATATTATTTAACTATTATAAACTTTTTTAAGCTTTATATAATTTTTAAATATTTTTTTTATTATAGCAAAAAAAGCTAACTAAAACTTTTAAAAATATAAAATATTAACTTATTTTTTATAAGCTTTATTATTATTTTAAGCAAAAAACATTATTTTTTATATATATTAATAATATATTTTTTATATATTAAAAAAAAAATGCTATAATTATTTAGCAAGTTATTTATAAACTTAAATATTATTATTAAATAATTAAAAAAAAACTTGTAATAGTTTTTTAATATTAAAGTTATTAAAAATTACAAAAAAAAATTAATTTAGTTATTATAATTTTTATATATTAAAAAAATTATTAAATTATTTAATTTTAAGTTATTTATTTTAATATATACTTTTATAAAAGCTAAAAAACTAAAACTTTATAATAAAATTATAATAAAATAAAAAATTTATAATTATTAAAAAAAAATAACGTATTATATAAGTTAAATAATAATATAAGTCACTTGCTAACTTTTTTTTACTTTTATACGCATTTATTTTAATTATTATTTTTATTACTATTAATAATAATATTATTTTAAAATAAAATAAATATATAGCTTGCATTAAAAGCTTTTAGTTGCAATAAAAAATTAACTGCTAATTATATAAGATAAATTTATAATGTTTTTTATATAACCTTTTACAATTAGCGCGCTAGTATATAAACTAAGCAAATAATTAATATGTAAAAGTAAAAATTAATTAAACTTAAAGAAAATATTATTATATAATATATAATTAACTTAGTTTTATAATTGTTTTTACTTTAGTTAAATAATATTAAAAATATAGCTAATTTTTTGCTATATATATACAATGTGCTTTTAGTTAGCGTTAATTAGGCTTTAAACTTTATATAATAATAACTAACCTTTAAAACGCGTTTTAATTAAAAAATTAATTACTAGCAAGTTTTTTATAAAAATTTAGTTTTATATTAAAAATAGTTTATTTTTATATAAAAACTAAATATAATATTATAAAAAAAAATATTTATAACTTTAATAAAACTAGCTTTATAATAAGTAAAATATTATTTAAAATAGTTGTTATAACTTTTAATTAACGTAAATATTTAAAGGATTAGTTTATATAAATATATAGTTTTTTTATATATTATTTTAGCAAGAAAAAACTACTTTTAATTTTAATATATTAATAGTAAATTGCTAAGCAATTAAGTTATTATAATAATAAAAAACAGCTAAACAATAAATAAATAAAGTTTAAATTAAATTTAGCATTTTAATAAACATATAGCTAATTATATAAAAAGCGTTTACTGCTTGCTAGTTTTTAATAGTTATAAAAGGTATTATTTTATTAAATTTAAATTATATATAAAAAATATAATATTATTACTTTTTATATGCTTTTATATTTATTGCATTAACTTTAGCTTTTTAATGTTAGTTATTTTAGCTTATTAAAATAGTTATATATAAAAGAAATTAATAATTTAATGTTAGTATATATTATTTATGTTATAAAAAAAGATTTTCTTATTATATTTTATAAAGCATATAAAGCTTTTTTAATTAAATTAAATATTTAAGAAGGTTTTAATGGTATTAAATTAATACTATATAATTTAAACTATGTAATTTTATAGCTTAAAACTTAAATACTAATAAAAATACCTTTAAAGTTATTAAATAAACCTTTATTTATTTAGCAATTAAAAACTTTATATAATATAGCTAATATATAATTATAAGCTAAATATATTAAAAATAAAGTTATATAATATTAAAGTAGCTTGCTAAATATTATTTTAAATATAGTTAACTAAATTATAAAAGGTATAACGTTGCTTATATATAAGGTTATATTATTAAAAAATAAGATTATTATACTTTATATAGCAAATAATATGCTTAGCTAACGTTATTATATAAAAAATAAATATATTTAAAATAAAAGATTACTTATTATAAAAAAAAAATAAGATTTTAAGCTTAAACAAGCTGTTAAAAAGCAGATAATTAAAAAAATGCATGCAGGTAGTTATTATATAAAAAAAAGTTTGTTGCATATACGACGATATAAAATATATAGCAAGCTTAAGTATAACTTACGCACTTGTTAAAATAATATAAAAATATTTAACGATAATATTTCTAATTAAATTTAATTAATTTTTTATGTTATAGTTAAATTATTACATTTATATATATAAAAGTGCAAAAAAGTTAACAAGTGACTTATGTTATTATTTAAGTTATATAATACGTTAAGCTTAATTATATATATTATTATTATTATTTGTTTTAATATAGCTTTTAATATATTTAAGCTTTTAAAATTTAACTTTAATTTAAAGCTAAAATATTATAATATAAATAATTAAATTTTTAAATATTTACTTTAAACTTAATATTATATTTTATAGTTTAAAAATAAAAATAAGTTTATTATAGCTAGCAACTTTTTATTTGCTAATAATATTATTAATTAAAAAAGTTTTCAAGCTTATATAATAATATTATTTAATAAAATTATTAAATAAAAAGCTAATAAATAAAATATTATTATTATTTTAATTATAAAAGCTAAATTATTTGCTTTTATATAAGCTATTAAAAAAGTTATATTTATTAGTTATTTAATTAAAAAGCTAAATATTATATTAAATAATAAATAAATTTAAATTTAATATAATAACTAGCAAATTATTAATTTAATAATTAAAAATATAGCTATTTTTTAAATTAAACTTTATTATATTAATATTTATAATTATTAATTATATTAAAAAGTTTTAAATTAAACCTTATAAATAAAATATATTTTTATAAATAATATAATTGCTAATAATTTAATTAAAGCATTTTTAAAAAAAAAATAAAAAACCTTTTTAATATAACTTAACTTTATTAATATTAAAAAGTTTTAAAAAAAAAAAAGCTTTAAAAAATATATAATAACAATTAAAATTTATTAAAAAACTTTTTAATTAAAAAAAAATTAAATTAATAAATAACTAACAGTTAAATTTAAAAATCTCTTTTTAAAAAGTAATTTTTAAAAAAGTATATTAAATATAAAAAATAATATTATATTAAGTTAAATTACTAGTAATAATAAAATATACCTTTAAACATTATATTAAGTTAATTATATTTAAATTTTATATTAAATACGTAATTACGATTACATGTAACATATAATAACAACCTATTAATATATTAGAAACTAATTACCTTATATAACATCGCTTATATCTAACAATAAGCTAGGGTGGTCCGTAAGGGGACGGTCTGTGAGTAGTGCATTTTACTTACGAAGTCACATTTCGATACTAAATAAGCCCAGCATGAAATAAATAGTCTTGAAAGGTTGCCGCGTCTCACACGGCACAACGCTATTCACGGCGACCATATGACGCCCGATAAGGCATTGGATTTATTGGCCTGAATAAAATAGATTTGAGAGACCCGGGAATCTCTGGAACAAGGAGGAAAATGAATTAAGGCGCCCGTAAAACCTACGCTCTTGAGTAACGATCAAATTTTACGGACCAGGCGCATTATTAGGCGTGATGCCAATATTCCTAGAGACGTGCGGCCATAATGCGAACTACCAGACGAAAGGGGCGTCGGGGACCCCTTTTCAAATTCTACTCTTGACGAGCGTTATACGTCGTAACCTACTTCCGGTTATATCACGCGAACATAGTTTTCTATTTATGGATTTATGAGAATCAATCGACACCCTGGTTCGTTTTAAATAATCCGAAAAAGTGTGACCTATATCTAGCTTTAGTGATATAGCTGTCCGATCAATAGCGGTGTCTGGTTCATGAGAGGCAATTGAGCAATTTTGTCCCGTATTGATAAGGTCACCTCGTCACTTCTCAGGTTGTAGGGCTTAATAGATATGCCAATAAGCCACGTTCGTTCACCGGGCAAGCTTACCACCCTCTGCAAGACGCAGCAAGCGAAGGAATCGGGCTTCATGCATGTCGGTTGGCGGCTGAAAATGCAACGTTCTAATTTAAAAAGCAGGTATAATCGGGACAAGTAGGGATAGTAGGACTTAAGCACGTGAGATGTGAGAAAAATAGGCGTAGAATTTAAGAAGCATGTTGTTGCTTGAATTTGTCAAGCCACACCTGCTAGCTACTAGGGTCGCAAGTGGGCAAAAGAAGACCCGACAGAGGGTACAACTAGTAATATTTCTATATAAAGAGGACTACCTTCTCTCAGAAGGGCCTGTAACCTATTCTGCGCCCTCACTCCTACCTGACGGTGACCCGACTTCACTCTAATAGAGACCCCTTCACCTGACAACATCCAAGCACGGAGCATCTTGTCTGTTTCTTCATCACACCTATCTCATTTCGGTCATCTAACACTTGATATCTCTTCTGCCACCAAGCCCCAGATGTCTGGAACACAATATGTCCCGATCCCTATAATTCTTTTCGCGCTCATTTTGGCGGCCGGTGTTTATAAAAAAATTAAAACCCGACGTGCTATCGGATCCACTGGCACATCCGAGGCAGATATTAGAGAGGCGTGCCGGAGAGGAGAGGCGAAGAAAGAAGCAGAGTTGGAAGTGGAGGTCAAGAAGCGCAGAGCCGAGGAAGAGGACACGACCAAGGGCAAGCACATCTGGTTCTCCCGATGTGTCCAACATGGACGGTTCAAGCACTGGGTGCTTGGCGTCGAAGACACCAAGTACGAGCTCCGCCGTGACGATGTGAGTGGGAAGTACATGGCCAATGTAGCGCCTTGGACAATCGACAAGGAAAAGCGAGAGGCTGCGCTCTCGGAGCAAAAGATCCCAAATGTCGACGGCTACTACATTTGCCTTATTGGATGGACCCAGAAGCAGCCCCAAGAGCTCAAACAAATCTGCGATGAGGTCATGGCTCAGTTTGGCACATACTATCTCGTGTTCAACAATTGCCAAGACTTCCTAAAGACCTTCGCCGACCGTATCATATCCGAAACGGCATTGGACTGGGAATGGTTCCGCGACAACACGAAGACGGGATATCAAGAAACACAGGCCCTGAAGATCCCGACGCCAGACGAGATAATTGCCGCCAATAGATCTGCTGCACAACAGCAGATAAACTCGCACAACCGGCACCAGATCCATCACAATATGCACGCAATGAACCAAGCCATTCATCATTCAAGTCAGATAGGTCTGCAGAACCAGTTGGCGTCGTTGAACCAGGTGCAGAACCAACAGGTCCTGAACCAACAGAACCAGCCGTTCCAGATGCAGAATCCAATAATCATGGGCTGAGGTACGGGGGAACTGGTACGGGGCTGCAAAGTCTATAGTTCGCCGCCGCTATGATAAAACCTGCAGTAGCAGATGACGCGAGCTAGAGCAGGATGGGATTGGTGCGACATGAGTCCTTTGAGCATACGAATGATAGTGTCATATTTCAGATGATCCAGGGTGATAGATCGAATAATGAATATCCGCGTGTACAGATTGATCACGAAGGCGATAGTGGCATAGTCAACGCCGATCCAATTGATTCCATTCCGTCCAGCGCTACACCGTTATCCCTGGCTATGAATGTTTAAGCTTACGTCGCCCTAGATGTTCGAAAAAGCTTTAACGGTCAATATAACACACGATGTATAGTTAGCTCTTTCGGTCCTTGTTCTGACCTCATGGGGCGCCCCGACAATGGCGTGCTGTTGGGGGCCGCGCAGCCTGCTTATCTCCACCCGTCGACAGTCGTCGGCCAATCCTGGAAACGAGATATTGGTTCACGTCATCATACAATTGGTGCGGTACTACTGCATACGGACCTACTCCTCCGGTCAATGTCAGATCATATGCCCATGGGAACGTGGAACTGATGCGAAGCGTTACTCCTTAATTGCTATCGCCGATCGCTCGATGTCCAGTCGGGCCGACTTCCCTACTCCGAGACGAATCCTTCCATCGCCCTCATTGGTTTACGTACGGTTCCTTACTTTCATTCGATCATTATGGACGGTACTATAGCAGATAACGATTCAATATTATCATCAAATTTCGGGACTCTCTGTTGGAGCAAGGGCAGTCTGTCCATCAGGGTTATGCTCACTGACGCAAAGACGTTAAAGAACTAATAATCTTAAAAGATGAAAGGTCGACATGGCGGACAATATTTCTATGTGGGATCTCGGTACCGCAATTCGGAGTTCTAGTAACTACAGTTGAATAAAAGTCCCCGAACGCGCCGGGGAGTCCAGAGCTGTTACGACAGCTCCGGACATCGGAGAGTGGTCGTAGCCTAGTAGGATCAAAGCAGGCGGCCTTGATAAAAGGGTTATAGAATGTAACCCAGGGCCCGCACGCAAAATTCAGGATGAAGGCCGCCGGCACTTAGAAACAGGGATTGACAGCAAGAGTGACATGAAGCCCGGTAGAACACATCCTTGCGACGTTAGGGGTTGAAAATCCGAATCCATTTTAGGGCTGTCGCGAACTTTATAAACATAATAGAGACCTCGTACAGCGTTGGCGTGATGCAAAAAGACTAAATTATGTAAATTTGGTTAACTCTTAGCCCAATCTGGTGGGCTTTGCTTTTAAAACATAATTATAGGAAGTCTTCCCGAACAACCTCCGGCCGGTGGACCGAGTACCCAACTTGAAAGATGGAGTCGAGAACGACGCCATAATATCTAACACTCAATTCTTTACTGAGAATGTCTAGGGCAAGTTTGTCATAGTGTTACTCTGGGAGGGTGATAAAATACAAATAATAAAATGAACATAACTGCATTGGACCTGTAGTGATTATACTGTCAGTATACGGTTTTCTCCTTTTTCTTTTCCCAATTCCCGAGCACGGTATCGACCCTTACCATCATTGATGAATATCCTCTTCAAAACAATGAACGAAAGGTAGAGGCGTATGGGGACGAAGAGGGTGGACAGTGAAAGCGCTAGTACTATGACAGCGTGTAATAACGTATTATCGTTAGGCGGGTTTCCAAACCTTGGACTGACACCCCCTGGCGCCGCCAATGCTGGACTTCTGAGAAATGCTGCCGGTATAGGAGATGTATATGATCTTAGATCAGGTAGCGATGTCATGACGGCAACTGTAATTGCATTTCAACTCTAGTTACAATACCGATCGAATATGCAAAAGAGGGTTTGTCGAGGTTCCTTTATGAACAGCGTGCGAGTCGTATTGCCCTTGAACGCTGGGTACTAGCCGTCACGTTTGGGTGATAGAATCTAGAGATGCTATTGAGAATCCCTCTATCTCCCTCTATGCGCAAGGCGAGCCTTGTCTACTGATAATACGATAAATTCATCACTATGTACTTAGTGGAGACACTTGTGTGGTAAATATCGCCCCAAAGGCAAGCATGCTTGCATTGCATACCTTATACGGGGTTGCAACTAGATTGCGTGTGCCATAAGCTTACATTACAGTATGAAATATTCAACTCAACAGCCTAAAGTGCCGACGAACCGCCGCCTTTTTAAAATAGGTATTGTTTTGCTCACCCTGTCTACATGAATATTCGACAAGGTTCTTTTTACTGAGCACAAGCCATAGTAGACGAACCCCTGAAGGCCTACCCAATCCATTCCTTATTCAGATTAGATATGGGTTGGACCTGTACGCGTAATCAAAGCAGTCAGGTTCATGCTACAACTGAGGTGATGTGACTTTAGTCCTTCGCTAGATTCTGATTTTTACTCGGATCACTTGCCCAAGTAATCAGGCCCAGTCAAGTAGCTCATCCGGCCAATGGAGTCAAAAGGGCTAAAAACTGCCTCAAGACAGCCAAACTAGGTAGAGGGGCTTTTTTGGGGTTGTTTTGCTTGTGGTGAGCGCTGGCTCTGTGGGTTAGCGAATTTTGGGAATTCGGTCCTCGTCTAAGACTTCACCTTCGAGGGAAGCTAAGGTTGTTGGTGCCAAGAAGTGATTATGTTCTCACAAAGGAGGGTCTACCAGAGCGGTTATGATGAAAGAGGAAGTAAGCGTAAACCCCCACGGACGGATGGTTATCGGAGAGCAAGAAGGATGGTCCCTAGACTGGCATTCCGTGGAGACGTTATTTACGAATGATGAAATCTGAATACCTGGATTTTGGAGAGTGGTATTAGCTGGCTGAAAGCAATATATTACAGTCATACCGAAGTGAATCTATTGTGTCATATAGCGAGTAAAGTAGAAGTTAGGGCCGGCTAGTTGTGGTTTGAATTTTAGCATAGAGTGAAGTATGGTGGCCCAGATATTGATTTGGGGATTACACAGCCACAACGCCACAAGAACCCCTCAGTCACCGCTTTAGTAAGAACATTACTGGCTTTCGGAACCTGAGCCTGTCTTTTACCATGGCAGTCCTCTCTTGATAACCAGTCTTCACCATTGTGCAACCAAAATGGAGGTGTGCCAAATCTCTTTAGATGACGCTATATCCTTGGAGCCGAGGGACTTATCAACAGCGCTGCGGGTCAACATTTTCACGTCTGGCGCGATACAGTGCTGCCGTCTTTCATGTCGTGCGTTGTTGACGTCGAATGAAGCCAGCATGTTAGACTTAAAAGCTAGGAAAGCAGCTAAAGTTAAAAACCTGTTTTCTTCAGACTCAAGTCCTTCCTTCACTTTACAGGAGCTGAGAGAGTCGGCGGAACAAGGCTGCACCGCATGCTGTTTGTTTGAGAGTCTCTTTCGAGAGCTCCTCGCCAGCCTTGGTTGTATTAATCCCGAGACTGCAGTTCTTTCGTGGCTGAGCTTCTTGACATTCAAGATATTGCTGCAGTTTCGAGCTGTGCAGCATCGAGTACAGCTATTTTGTGTAATAGGTTTGTAGATCCGTAGAAGAAGACGAGAAAAGTTAACCTCGCGGGGAAAGCGATTAACTTTCGTGTCTAACTGCATCCTAGGATCTGCGACGAAGTTGTCATTCCTGCGGCCGACCAAAATTCTCACAGGCGACACGTCTTCCGACATATCGATGGAGAGAGCTCGCCGCATGATAGACAGGTGTGAACAAGAGCACGCCAGTTGCCGCCCGGGGCGGGAAGAACTTCTCCCGAAGAGACTGGTTGATATTAGTCCAACCGAACATGAAGGAGATGATTGTAGACTTGTCGAATTTGCTGAGGATGCTGGGGTAAGAGGAACGTACGCCTGCTTATCTCATTGTTGGGGGCAGGATCAGATGCCCATCACGACGACACAGAACACTATCTTGGAGAACAAGAGATCCATGAGCCTCAGTAATCTTCCTCCGACGTTTCGCGAGGCAATACTAATAGCCAGAAAGCTTAAGTTGAGGTACATATGGATCGATTCTCTGTGCATCATACAGGACTCTACGTCAGACTGGGAGTCTGAATCCGCCCAGATGGCGGGCATATACAAGAATGCCTTCATCACGATTGCAGCTACAGCTTCTCCAGATTTTCAAGGCGGTTGTTTTTCGAAAAGCGACGCAGATCTATGTTTCCACGTCAAACAGAGCAGTGTTCTTGACACAGTCATCGCAGCTAGGACGGAAGTGACGGGCACGTTGCCCGAACTATATCCCCTACTCACACGCGGATGGGTCTACCAAGAACGCATGCTTTCCCGACGTTATCTCCATTGCCACAGGAACGAGCTCATGCTAGAGTGCCGAGAACAAAGGATTTGTGAATGTGGCAACCATCCCGGTCGGGATCTATATGGCGAGCAGTTGGCGGCCAAGTCCAAGTATCACAATCCCGGCCGTAATCGCCTGGCAGGCTCTTGGCAGAAGGTGGTGATGAACTATAGTATGCTTCGTCTTTCGAAGTCTAGTGATAAGCTGCCGGCCATTTTTGGATGTGCCCAAGACATGGGTGATCCAGATCGAGGGAGATATCTAGCCGGCGTGTGGGAGAGGACTTTGGGTGAAGATTTACTCTGGATACCTCGAAAGTATTCGACTGTTTCCCACCCGACTAAATGGAGAGCTCCGTCATGGACTTGGGCGAGTATTGACACGCCTGAAGGGGTCAAGTTTCTAGCAGGGGTTGTCGGCAACGCGGCATCAGGCGCCGCCGCATATCTGAAAGCTTTCCAAAAACAGATCAGATAAGCAAGATGCGATCCGAAACCTAACAGCTCCTGCAATCCGAAAGATCCTCACAGCTCGTTCGATCTTGACCGTGCCGCTGCATATCTACGAATAGAATGCAAGCTCACCAAAGCTCACATCCGCCGCTTATGTTACAGCTGCCGGAAGGCAATGACGGTTGACCACTGGGTAAGGCCACACGCCATCACATTCACCAGCTTCTTGACCAACAACTGACGTCCGGAAAGTACAAGATCGAGACAGACCGGCGATTCGATATAGAGAAATACCAGGACCAGAATCGACCTCCCTGCACCTTCGCAGTTGACAAATTACAGACGCACGATAGCAGGTTCGAGTTGTTCCAAGACTACAAATACACAGAAACTACTTTTGAATTCTCGACTTCCGATGAGGGCTATCCGGACGGCTGTATGATGGCTCCCGTCTCGCTTTTAAAAGTACTAGAGATTGGAGGGGGCAGGAGTAAAGGCACAGCCACATCTTTCTTCCTTCTCCTGAAGGCCGTCGATGGAAAGCCGGGAATATATGTACGTGTCGGAATAGTTTCCGTCGGCTTCTCGAGTGAAATGAAGCTCCATAGCTGGCTTGACGGCGTGATTGCGCCCTGGTCTGCGATGGCAAGTGTGATTACTATCGTATAGTTGTTAATGGTATAGCCTTGATTTACTAAGAGTAAAGACTATATAATGTTAAATATAAGGGATGATATTATATTAAGTTAAATTACCAGTGATAATAAAGTATACCTTTAAACATTATATTAAGTTATTTATATTTAGATTTTATATTAAATATAGTTATAGTTATAATTATATATAATATATAATAACAACTTATTAATATATTAAAAATTAATTATTTTATATTATATTATTTATATTTAATAATAAAAGGTTTTATTATATATTATATTTATTAAATTAAAAATATAATAATATATTTTACAAGTAAATTGCTTACTTAATTAACTTGCTTACTTTTTTATTATTTTTATACCTTAATATTTAAATGTATTTTTTTAATAATTAAACATGTAATTTATTTTATAAAAAGCTTATATTAATTTTATAATTATTATAATTAAAAAAAACCTTTGTTTTTTTATTTAAAAGCTATTAAAATTAAAAATTAATACAACTAATTTAATATTAATATTAATATATATTAATTTAATATTTAAAAACGCGGACTAATATTAAGGTAATATTATTAATATTAATATTAATTTAATAATATTAAATTAGTTTTTATACTAAAAAAAAAAAAATAATAAATATAAAAAATTTTAATATTAATATAATAATATATATATAAATAAATATATTAATTTAAATAAATTTAATATTAAATAAAATATAATATAAATACTTTAATAAGTAGTTTAATAAATACTTTAATAGGTAGTTTAATAAATAGCTTAATAAGTAGTTTAATAGGTAGCTTAATAAATAATTTAATAAGTAGCTTAATAAGTAGTTTAATAAGTAGCTTAATAAATACTTTAATAAGTAGTTTAATAAATAGTTTAATAAATAGCTTAATAAATAGTTTAATAGGTAGCTTAATAGGTAATTTAATAGGTAATTTAATAGGTAGCTTAATAAATAATTTAATAAATAGCTTAATAAATAGTTTCGTAAGTAGTTTAGTGGGTAGTTTAATAGGTAGTTTATTAGGTAGTTTAATAAGTAGTTTAATAGGTAGCTTAATAGGTGGTTTAATAAGTAGCTTAATAGATATTTTAGTGGGTAGCTTAATAAATAGTTTAATAAATAGCTTAATAAGTAGCTTAATAAAATAGCTTAAGTGTAAGGTAGCTTAAATATAAAGTAGCTTAATATAAAGTAGCTTAATTTAAAGTAGCTTAATATATATTAATGTTTAATATTAATATATACTAACTTAATATTTAAAATTTATATTAATATTAATATAATATATACTAATATTAATTTAATAATATTAATTTATATTAATATTAACTTAATATTTTATTTTTTATTTTAATATTAATATTAATTTAATAAATTATAGTTTTAAATAATAGTTAAATAACTAATAAATAAAGTTTAAAATAAGTAAAATATTGTAATTTATATATTAAAAATTAAATAAAAAATATAAAACATTTTTTTATTTTAAATAGTTATAAAAGCTATTATTTAATAAAATTTAATAAATATTTTAAGTTTATTAATATAATTTTATTTTATATACTTGCTTTTTTATTTTAAAAAAAATATATAGCAAGTTTATTAAAAAACTAATGCGCTACTATTAAACTTACGTTATAAAAAGTTTTTTTTATATACCTTTTATATTATATATTAAAAGGTTTTTTAGCTTAAAATTATATAGTTAAGTTTTAAAGCTATTAAACTTATTTTTTTAATTTTAAAAATATAATTTTAGCATTAAATATTAATTATATTATTAAAATATTATTATTAAAGCTTAACTTGCTTATTATTTTTTAAGTTTTTAAAATATTTATTACTATTAAAAAAGCTGCTTTTTAATTTGTTTATATTAAAAATAAAATTATTAAATATTTAAATAGCTTTTTAATATTAATTATTAAAGCTATATATAAGTTAATATATAAAGTAGCTATTTTAAAAAAAAAATATAGCTAAGCTTTAAAAAACGAACTATATATTTTTTAAACGCTAAAAAACTAAAAATAAACGTTTATAACATAAAAAATTATTTACTATAGCTAAAATTAATATTTTTTAAGCTAAACAAAAAAGTAATAATAAAATAATTAAAAAAAAAAAAAAGTAATTATTTTATAAAAAGGCTTAAGGTAATTTTTAGCGTTATAATATATATAATAATATTATATATAATATATACATTTATAAAATAAATATAAATAATAATATAATATAAAATTTTAATTAATTTTAATATATTATAGTTAATTTAGTTTAATTAAATATAATTTTATTAAAAAAATTAATTAAGTTAATTAAATAAATAACTTATTTATATAATATATTAACATATAAATATTATTTTATATTTTTTATAAGTTTTTTTTTATAATTAACAAGAAATTATTTTTTTATTAATATTATTAGTTTAGCTTTTAATTGCTAATATATTTATTAATTTAACTTTAAATATATTATTAAAAAAACTTAAAATTTAATATTATATAATATAATAGCTTTTATTTTAATATTATTTACTTATAAGTAAATAATATTATAAAAAAAAAAAGTTGTTTTTATTATTATTTATTTTAGCTAATAATAATAACTAAATTATTATAAAAACTTTTAATAGTTTTATTAGTTTTTTAAATTAAAAAACTTATTAGTTAAATCTTTTTATTTTTTAACTTTTTTAATAATTTATATTTTTATTATTTTTTTAAGTTTAAGTTTTTTATAAGCAAAGCATATATTATTAGCTTAATAAACTTTTTTTTTATTAATTAAAGCTTTATTAGCAACTAGCTTATTTACTAGTTTTTAGTTATATTTTTAATAGCGCTAATAATTATATTTATAATTATATATAAGTTTAAATATTTTATTATAAAAGTATTTATAGGTTATATATAAGTTTATATTAGCTTTAAAGATTTTATTTTTTAAATTAAAATTTATATACTTTTAAAAAATTTTAAACTATTTTAATTTAAAAAAGTTAGCTATTAATATTAATATATTAAATTAAATAATAAATTAGTAAATATTTTGTTTAACTTTATAATAATATTTATTTAGCTTATTTTAAGCTTTAATTAATTAGTTTAAGTTTTTATAAGCTATTTTTAAAGCTTAAATTATTTTAGCTATATTATTATATAATTTAATAATAAAATAAAAATATATTTTAAAAGTTTATATAATATTATTTTATAGTGAAAATATAATATAATATATAATAATATTTTTTTTAAATTTATTAGCTAGCTTGCTTAGCTAATAATTAAATTATTTTTTATTGCTAATAAAATATTTTAAGTTTAATTTTTAGTTTTTAGCTTTATTATTATATAATAAGTTAAAGCTATTTATTATTGCTTTTTTATAGTTTTAAAAATAATTTAAGCAGGTATATTTATTAGTTTAAAAGTAATATTATTAAAAGCGCTTTTAATAATATTATTTTATTTTAATTTTAAGATTTAATTTTATTAAGCTTATAAATTTTTTAATATTGCTTATTTAACTGCTATATTATTTAAAATAGCATTTAAGTTTTATTTTTGCTTAGCTTTTAAAAACTTAAAATTAAGGTTTTTTTTTATATTTAGTTTTAAAATATTTATATTTAAGTTTATAAATAAAATATTATTTAATATATTATAATTTTAAATTTTTTTAAATTATTTTAAGTTGTTAATTTTTATAAGTTATTACTTTAAAAAAGTTATAAGTTTTAATTTTAATTTTTAGTTTTAATATATTTATTTTAAATTAAATACGTAAAAATATAATAAATAAATAGTTTAAGTTTATAACTATAGCAATTATAAATAATATATTTATAAAATATTTAATACTAAGAAAAAAAGCTTAAAATAATATTATAATTATTAAAAGCTAGTTTATAGCTTTATTAATGCTATAAATAAAGATTTTAAGCTAAAAAGAAAAAAAAAAATTGCGTATATAAAAGCTTATAATATATTATATATAAAGTAAGTTTTTTTTATTATTAATAATTTTATTAATAAAAGGTTAAATAAAAAACTATTATATTAGCAATTATTATAAGTATATTTTTTAAAAAAATAAATTTTTTATAATAATTTATATAACTTTATTAATAATATATCACATAAAAAATTGCTAATATAAAAGAATTATCACTTTAGCTTTAATAATATTTTTTAAGTAATATATAAGCTAAAAAATACTTATATTATTAATTTTTTTAAATTAAAATAACTTTATAAAAATAGCTTTAATTAACTTTAAACTTTTTTTATTATAATTTTAACTATAAAATATACTTAAATTTATTTTTATTAATTTTATACTTAATTTATTTTAAGTTATATTATAAAGTACGTTAAAATAATTTTTACTTTTAATATATTTTATTATATAGCTTTAAATAAATTAGCTATAAAATTAATAAAAATAAATTTAAATATATTTTATAGTTAAAATTATAATAAAAAAGGTTTAAAGTTAATTAAAGCTATTTTTATAAAGTTATTTTATATTAAAAAATTAATAATATAAGTATTTTTAGCTTATATATTACTTAAATAATATTATTAAGCTAAAAATAGCATTTTTTTTATGTTAATAATCTTTTTATATTTTATATTAACTTAAATATAAAATATAATTATATATTAACGTATTATATAACTAAGTTGCTCACTTAAGTGACTTGTTTACTTTTGCTTAAAGTACCTTACTATATAAATTTATATAAAAGGTACTTAAGTAAATAGTTAATAACTTTATTAATATAAGCCCTAAAAATCAGCAAAAATATTTATTAAATAGCCTTTTAAATAAAGATTTTAAATATATTTTATATAATTTCCTCTGATTTCTTTAACTAAAGCTACTAACAATTAAAGGTTGTTAGCTTTTTTACCCTTGTATTTACTTTTGTTATTATATATAATCAATTGCTACATGCTGCGCTACGTACTAAAAAAATCGAAAAAATTGTTTTTAGATTATTTAAATAAAGCTAATCTAAAGAATTAAAAAATTAGACTTTTTTAAATTCTTTTTAATTTTTTAGCTAAGGTATAAATATTAACGCTAAAATTTTAATCTTTAATTTTTTAACCTTTAGTTATTTAATTAAATAAAAATCGGAAAAGTAGTAAGGCTTTAAAAGAGTAATTATAATATATTAAATTATATATATATAATTTTTCTTTATTTTAAAAGCTTTATTTTAAAAGGTTTTATTTAATATTATTATTTTTTTAAAAAAAAACTAAAAATATTAAATATTAAATTTGCTTTACTTAAAAAAATGTTTTTAAATTAAAAAAAAAATATTTAAATTCTTTATAAAAAAGGCTATTTAGCGGGTATTTTTATTTATTTATATGCCTTATATTAAAAAAGTTATTAATTATTACCTCTTATATCTTTATATATAAATTTATATAATAAAATACTTTAAGTAAAAATAAACAAGTCATTTAAATAAGCAACTTATTTATATAATACGTTATATTATTTATAAATATAAATAAAACTTATTTTAAATTAATAATATTAAATTTAACCTTAAAAATGTTTAAATTATATATAGTTTAACCATTTGCTAGTTATTGTAATTGTAAATACTCCGTAGGCGTGGTAGTTTGCTTATGTGCTGTTTTTATGTCCTCGTGTCTAGCAAGGACTAACTCCGTCAATTTCTACCTTCAATTGCCGTTGTGCCACGCCTTAACCGCTGATGAAAATAGTTTGTTTCTCCTTCCGGTGTATAAAAACGAGCCTATTCCCCGACTCAAGGTTTTCCAAACGGCCACTACGACCACAGTTGATCAGAAGATAAGCTAGACACGCGGAACGAAAAACCATACCCACCAACCACAACAAACCATGCTCGTCAGCGGAGCCTGCATCATCAAGCAAGGGATCGTGCGGAACCTTCGCTCGATCCCGCAGCAGCTACAACCATGCGGTGTCGATGTCTCGCTACGCCGCGTGCTCAAATGGACATCGCCAGCAATAGTCGACTTCGACAACGCGCATCGCCAAGCCGCCAAGACCGCCGAGATCCCTTTCTCCGCCAACAACATCGGCGCCGTCCGGCCTGGGGCCGCGGCCGACGCTGACGAGACGGAGGGAGTGGTCAAGCTGCTGCAGGGTGCGTATCTCGTTGAATTCAACGAGACAGTGCATATCCCGCTAGATTGCATGGGTCAGTTATTCGTGCGGTCGTCGCTGTGGCGCTCGGGTGTCGTGCTGTCAGCTGGCGTCATTGATGCTGGATACGCGGGATCGCTGGGCGCTCTGCTCGACGTACGGAACCCCGCCGGTGTCGTCTTGTACAAGCATGCCAAGCTGGCACAGGTCGTCGTGCATCAGTTGGATGGGCGGGTCAAGGGCTACGATGGCGTCTACCAGAATTCTCTGCATGCCCTCGGACGTGATGGAGCGGGCAAGATGTGATCACGTCAGTTCAGATACTTTGTTTCTGTTTTCTACCGCTGTTCCATACCCACCCAATACTGTATCCTACGCAAAATTGATGGAAAATAAGCTATCACTCTCAAGGTCGATTGTGCCTTGGATGTGTTCACAGAGTTTCTAAGTCCGATGCCTTCTCTTCTCTTACGGATTACGACTGATGATGGAAACTAGTCATGCTCATACCTTTCACTTTGTTGTGGAATGTCCGCATGCGATGGCGGAGGAAGTTAGCTTTCCTTGGCATCTTCTCCCTCTCTATTGTCACCATGGTCATTGCCACTGCAGCAACGAAATGGGTCACCGGTCAAATGACACAGCTGATCTTTGGCTCTGTAGTGCTGTGGAACCTTGCATAGGTAAGAGCATATGTCGTCTCGCTTATGATCGGAGTCAATTAATCAAGGTTGCTGACTCCTTGCCGTATCTTGTTCCGCAGCTATAATTGTTTCGTGCGCGTCTGCCTTCCCTCGTCCAGCCGAGCCAAAAAGCCCTCGTCTTCACGCCATCTAAGACATACCTAGAAAAACTGAAACGGATCAGATTGGGGAAGAGGAACGATATAACGCTCTACGGCCTTTCGGGGGTTACCAAAACGCAGAATTCTGGATACATGCGAACCCAAGAAACCGATGTAGCATCTTACAAGAGTAGTTATCCTGTCTTGACACCTGGCGAGGACCAATCGGCACCCGTTTGCTACACAGCCTTGCCGGTCACGGCCCCTAGGAACACACTCAAGAACTCGATCATTCAGGAGCAAGGCTATAGTGTCACGCGCGAGGAGGCAATTAGCCCTTGATCTGTATGGGATGACAATACACTTTGTATATCGGATTGCAGAATCCCTATTAGTTGTTCACAGAGGTGCGACTACGCCATATTGGGAGAGTTAGCAGCACTACCATCCTAAGCGTTTAGTCATTATAAGTAGCGCGAGAATCAACATCATCGAGCTGTCATATTTTAATATCTTAAGCGACTCTTCATTAATTTCAAAGTCGCCGTCCGCCCTGTGTCAAATAACGTGACTTAAAATTTCCCTTCAAAAGTGAACGCTGATGACCTGTGGAATGGCATCATTCTAATGAAGCAATCCATCCATGGGAGCGCGGAATTCCGCTTGGTGTGGGTGGTCAATCAAAGCCTACTCGAATATCACGATATCTGCGAGGTAAACTCTATCCCCACATGCCGGAATTGCGGAATCACATGCTCCAATAACTGGTCTAATTATTCTATTGGTAGGCTTTAATATCATAATTGCAGAACGTTCGGGCCGAATGCAACGCTACGAAAACATAGGTGGCGTTCTTCCAAGAACCCTTCCAAGGCGTGATGAGAACTGCATCGAGCGAGTTACGCGGGATTGTGTTGCTGGTCTCATGTTTGACGCACAATCGTCTATCTGCGTTAGCGTGGCCTGCTTCCTTCTGTATGTGGACTGCGCTTCTGTCGCCATGAAATGGTGTCCGAGGTGCCCACCTTAGCGCTTGGGCGGTTCTGGCTTTACCTTCACGGCAAGTCAATCGTAGTAACGCTCGCGAACGTGATCAGCCCTACCGTAACGTCGACCCAGAACCCCCTTAGGGGTACTAAGGTACTCCTTAATACAGGTCCAAGTGGGACAAAGTATCGTTGCATACCCGCGGTGGATTGTGCGGGTAGGTAGCAGGCTACCTTGTGATTATCTACTCGCAAGTACCTCGTAGTTAGTTACATAGTATGTAGGTCTACGGAGTACCTGGTGGTCAATGCGGCTAGGCATGTATAGTACTGATGCTGCCATGTTGGTCGGTCGGCATACCTATTTAAGCACCAATGCTGCGCCGCCGCGTAGCCGCCCGACGGAGTCAAGTCCTTACCTGAGCGATGAAACCATCTTTGACATCGTTGTTAGGTCACGACAGCTTAACATGCATTTACTCCGAAACTAAAATTGTGATAGATAACACATGCGTTGACACCCTACTCATTAAAGTAATCCTACATACACTGTCATACTTGCCTGGAGGTCATGTGCCCCTGCCTTGGGGGGGCTGTTTTGCCAGACGAGTATCCCTCCATCCCGTTTTCCTCTTCCCCATCCGCCCCTTTTCACATGTCGAATTGGGTTTTGGTGACCATTTGCCCAAGTTTCTGAGTCCAGGTCTGTCGACGATCGGTGTTCGTCCCTTCTTGCATCTACATAGTCTCTGTCCAAGTCGTAGTTAGTGTCGCCGTCGTCGTCGTCGTCGCTATAATCACCATGGCGTCGGTCCGTGGCCTCCTATGGGCCATCGCCCTGCTGGTGAGTGGCGCTACTGCCTATTCAATGTCACAACTTGTCCAAAACTATCTTGCAGCACGTAAGATAGGACTTCCCATCCGCGTGATTCCCGTCAGTCATACAAATCCCTTCTGGATGCTCGTCGATAGACGCGTTCTTTCTATAATCAAACGGGTACCTTTTATTGGCAATAGCAGCTTTACAAGATACAATTACCGAGCTTGGGAGCTAGCTGACCGGTACTACTCTCATGCCGAGATGGGAGATGCGTTCATTATCGTGACGCCCGGGAGAAACTGGCTCTATGTTGCCAACCCGGAAGCGCTGATGGATATTTTCCGGAGGAGGACCGACTTTCCGCGTTGCCTAGAACTCACGGGTATGCTAATTCCCTTTCGTTTTCCGAACCATTAATTACATGTTTGAGATGGGCTAACGACTTTAACAGTGATACTTAACGTATTTGGTCCAAACATCTCGACAATCGATGGGCCGCAATGGAAGACGCAGCGCAAAATGACAGCAAGTTGCTTTTGGCAAAAGATATGCTCAGCTATTGGACCTCTAAGAAATCTATCAATTCTGTTGCTCAAGATACAAGGGCGCTGTCGCTCCATTCTTATCACGAGCCGGGTTTGGTAAATCTTTCAAATTTCAAGGCCAAGACGAAAGGTCAGAAAGTAGCCCATCGATTAGCTATAAGGACTCACTGCAGATGATTCTGGAAAACTGCGTCCTGATAATGGCTCTCGGCCCAAAGCTTCTCGAGAGAGCTTGGTGGCTTCCTCGCCATTTGAGAAACCTGAGTGAAGCGTGTTCTTCCTTTCAAACATACATGACAAATCAGTATGAAGAGGAAAAGCGAGCATTCTCCCAAGGGCCGCGGACTCGCAGACCGCAACCTAATGACATCTCTCGTCCGTGCATCTCAAGACGAGGCAACAGCCGGCAGCTCTGGTCTAACAGAGAGCGAGATTTACGGCAACATGTTCGTCTTCAACTTCGCCGGCCACGACACGACGGCTCATACCTTCACGTTCGCCATCTTCTTCCTTGCCGCTAATCCCCAAGTCCAAGACTGGGTGCACGAAGAAGTACGCCAAGTGCTAGGCGATCGAGACCCTAGTGAGTGGCACTACAATGCGGATTTCCCTCGTCTCAAGCGTTGTTTGTCAATCATGCTCGAGACTCCTCGGCTTTATACCCCTGTGCCTGTAGCCAAGTGGACAGATAGAGAGGCTCGACAGCTGAGTGTTGGAGACAAGACTGTCGTCATCCCACCAAATACTATGGTTATCCCCAGCTATGCTTCAGTACATACCGATCCAAAGTACTGGGGCTCAGACTCTCTCGCTTGGCGTCCTTCACGATGGATCAACGCTACGGCGCCGAGTACTACGGAACATAGTTCGGAGCATCTCATAAATCCCCAGAGAGGGACGTTCCTAGGATGGTCGGAGGGCTCTCGCGACTATAGCAACCCTACTCCGAGACTGGCGTTTCGATCCCGCGACTAGGCCCGGTGAGACTATTGACGATGCCAGACGAAGGGTTCTGCATCAAATAGAGACGGACTCGGCCCCGGTCCTTCTCTTGCAGATGTTACACCCAGAACGAGCACCGCTTGTATGGAGCAGGAGGTAATGCTGCCCTCACCGATCGTCAAACGTTTCTTTCTCAAATCCAGGAGATATCAATGATGAAGAGGGGTACAACTTCGCTATTTTGATAATACACGCTCGCCCTAGATATCTTCGCGAATAGGAGCTAAGTTGGCGGGCCTGCCGCTTCACGCCTGCCTCACTGGTTACAATTAGCACAAATAATTAAGTATTATGTGATATAGGCCATCAATACACGCCCTATTTTCGTTACTATGTTTTTTTCCTCTCTAATTGCTAGCGTATTGAGATTATCAGTAGAGCGTAGGTTTACGAGAATACATACAGTAGTTATTTAGTTCGATTTGCAAAATCTTACCAGGCATGACACAGTAACTCCTAATTCGATTGAATCAACTCGATACTGTAGTTTCAGTATATATGCCTTTGGAAATATGCACTTGGGAAATATGCAGTCTCTAGCTATATTCACTATTCTGGCAACAACAACAACAATCGGCCTAGCGTCGCGGGATGTACGACCCCCTCTTAAGATATTCAAGACGTACCGAGGCACTAGGTCGGTCGGCCCGTTCCGTAGCGTATTGCCCAGCCTGTTTTAATTATCCGTGTACATGTATGGCGCACTGGTTGAGGCAACTTACAAGTACTATGTTGGGGGCTATGCAAGACGTCGCACGGAAGATTCAACCCTTTTTCTTGTACTATTGGGTGACCTACTCAAAGTACCCCAGGGGGACGATGCCTGGCGGCGGGGGGGCACAGGTTGGGTTCGATAAGGAGCGATGCTACCTAGCACGCTAATGCACCAATCCAGGAACTCGGCACGCAGAGAGCACACATATTCTAAGAGCACTTAACATAAATAGCTAAAAGGTCTACCTATAAAATAGGTGGGTTTTATAAAAAGGCCAACTATTTTAATTGTTTAAAAAGCTATTAAAATAATAATTTTTTTTATTATTAATTTTATTTACATTTATTTTTAAAATGTTAATTTATTTATAATAATAATTAATAATAAAAATAATAATATTTATTATTATTATTTTATTGTTTATATTAAATATATAATTATAGCTAGTTTTTATATTTTATTATTGTTTTTATTACGTAGAAAAAAAATAAAACCAGTTTTTAAGTAATAAAATTATTAACAGTTAGACTAACTTATACATGCACAGCACGCTTCTTGATATCGACCACTAGGTTGCCAGGGTTAGCGTTAAATCGCTCCTGAACCTCCAGGTCGAAACCCTCGGGAATGATGACATCGTAGTGCTTGACGAGGGTGGAGATCATCATGGTAAGCTCAAAGTAGGCGATGTTGCGGCCGATGCATGCGCGGGGTCCGGTGCTGAAGGGGATGTGATTGTTGTTCATGCGGCGCTTGAGGTCGGGGTCTTTCGTCATCCATCGGTCGGGGTTGTACTCCTCCGCATTCTTGAAGACGGACTCGTCGCGGAGGAGAGAGTAGGTAGGCACGGATACAGTGACACCCCCCTGGATGAACTTGCCGGCAATGACACGTCCGCCTTCGGGGACGATGCGAGGAAGACCGAATGTACTCGCGGGGCGGACACGGAGGGCCTCTTCGATGCAGGCGCGTAGATAGGGGAGCTTGGAGGCGATCTCGTTGGTGATGACGGCGTTGCCAGGGGCCGCAGATTCTACTTCTTCTCGAAGCTTGGCCAGGATCTTGGGGTGAGTGTACAGCAGGAAGACGGTAGCGGTCATGGCGGCGGTGGTGGTCTCGGTACCGGCATTCATGATAGCAGAGCACTCAGCCAGAAGCTCGCCCATGGGAAGGTTGATCTCGTTGCCCTTGCTGTCACGTAGGAGCTTCCCGAAAAGGCGGTCCTCATCATGGAGTTCGTTGGCCAATCGCTTCTTGGTGTTGTGGTACACAATATTTTCCCAGTCGGCACCGGACTTTTTGTAAGGGTGGTAGCTGAAGAGGGGCTTGGTGATGGGGAGGTACTGGGGGGCGAAGGCGAGCAAGTTGGTGATGACGGTCGCATCGAGGAGGGGCTGAATGAAGCCAGACTTATAGATCTTGCCGCTGGACTTGTCCTCGGCCTCGAGCTGATCGTCACCACGGTCCAAGCAACCCAGCTTGTGGCCGTACAGAATGTTGCCGACAAGGTCAATGGTGAAGTAGTTCAAGTACAATCTCAAGTCAACCTTGGCACCAGCGTCGGCGTGGGAATCCATCTGCCTCTTGAAAGCAGTCAAAGTCTCTTGCACCATGGGTTCGAATCCGGTCACCGTCTTAGCAGCGAAAGCGTGAGCCAGCATCTTTCTCTTAGTAGTGTGCTCAGCTTTGATACGAGTGTCGGCAAGGTTGCGATGCGGGGCAGCCCCTGCGTCGTACCAGGCTTCCTTGAGCATGTTGGCGCCATGGCCGTAAATCTCGTTGGGGGCTTCAGGGGTGAGGATGGAGACGTGGTTAGGGGCAATGCGAACGTGGGCGCCGAGGCGTTTGTGAGCATCGTGGACAGCGGCGTAGTGCTTCCATCTGAGGTTGTGGTACATGCGCCAGAGTGCTGAGTGAGCAGCGACTGGTGGTGAGGGGAACTGCCGTAACCCTTTCTTATCTCGAATATACTCGACTATGGGAGATAGAAACCAGGCAACGGCTGAGAACACGAGGCCGTAGGCAAGTAGTTGGACCAGCATCTTGAAGATTTGGGTTCGCTATACTGTAGTAGGTGCCGAAGCTACCAAGTAACTCTGCGATAAGGAGCTCGTTAAGGGGCCGTTTAACAATGTCAGCACACAAATGGTCTAAGCCGAATAGATGACTATAAGTTGTGTATGGGGGGTAATAAGAAGGGTGCTTGATGAAGTCGAGTTCCTAGTTGTCAGAGAGAGCTTCTTGTTCACGATGGAAGGCGCTTTGATATATCGTCTTTCGGCCTCCCAAGAATTGGCCGATGCAAGCCCTGGTGTAGGGGTAATAGACGTGCCTGACCGGGTACGGCCAACACCGGTGACTACCGGCTGCGTCATTGGCGCGAGTACTTCTCAACGAGAGGATTCTTATCCGCATGAGCCTGTCACCAATACATGGCAATGTAGGCACCACTGGGTATCGAACATCATGGCCATCGTCGTCGTTCGCCATCCGCTTTACACTGAGCATGGAGTTGATGACTCTAATAGGAAATCCGATCGCGCGTTACGGAAGCACCGCCCGTTTTCTATGGCATGTAGACTAACGGTCAGGTCATCGAGTTTAGCATTCTGTAGTGCGGAACGACAACGATGACTTATCCCATTGCCAGGGTTTCCATTCCCGAGGTGGGCCAGGCTCTGCGTTGGGGTTAATGATACTATCGTGAGCGGTAAGGGGGTATTCGCCAAATTCAGTAAATTGCGGATTACCGTTTCTGGTCATTAGCTCCGCCCCGCAAGCACGAGTCTCTCCGCCAACGTTGCCACCTGTCCCAATCTTTCTCTCTCTCTTTTTTTTTTTTTTCTCTATCTCTCTCTCTCAAGTTCATCTCCATCATATATGACTCGATGGGACGGAATGACATGACTTTAAAAATTTTATCCATGAACGTAATGAAAGCAAGTGTTCGACCATGAATCACTCCCGTGATGACTTTAAGCAACCAAGGCGAAGAACATTGCGGTTCCCTAATGACAGTAGACATTAAGACAACGTACAACTCTCGATCTTTGTTCAGCGTTCTAGACGTGGGAATTAAGACGTAGTATGAAAGCCCAGTCTAGGCCCAGCTACTTGTAATATAATCTGGCTGTGCTGACATGAACCCATGACAGAGTACTATTCGAGTAGCTCTTTGGCGCTGGCCGCCATATGTAATTTCTTTGGCCGCGCACCGTTTGCTGTCGAATTACACGAGACCGGGTGAGATGGTCGAATTTTAGCTGGTTAGGGAAGTCTCTCTCCAAGCCGTTGGTACTCATCTGGTCATCACCATTGTGCCCCAGCTCCGCTGTGTATGTAGTTTGATGTAGGGTTTGGAGAGACGTTGGAGACGAATTGGAAGAAGGGAACATAAAAGGTCGAGTATGTCCGCCTTTCCACCAGTCCTATAGTAGGGTAGCTGGCGAAGCTGTACCGACCTCGTGTCATTACTTCGTCACTAGATCGGGATATAGATAGAATAAAAAGAAATCCCATGGAGGCTTAACTTAACCCCATGCTCGTGGCTTATAAGACGATGATGCATATACAATGAAGGGTGGAATGAAATCACTAACTCCAAACTCCTCCTTTTTACCCCTTTCCCATTGCCTTTTGCCCCTTCCGTATAAGACCCTGCGGTGAACACCTTCGAATCATCAAATTTATTTGTTATTTTCAGCCTGGACCAGTCCCAGTCAGGTCGCCATCCATCCTTGTCATGTCGAAATCCATGAAAGGAAGTGCATCAAAACTGAGAGGGTTCGCAGCGTCCAGGTACATCCACGACAAGTCATCCATGCCCCCCAGAATGTCGAATTCTTGTGGCACGGCCAGATGCGACTCGTCGTGTTGATGAACGGGCACGCTCCCTCGTTGCGGGCTCTGCATATCGGGGTTCAATACCTCGGCAGCGGGTGGTGCTGGCGTTTGACCACTTGGATAAGTATGCGTAGGAGGGAGTGTCTTGGCCTCGGCACGAGTGACGCGGGCCATGTCGAGACTTGGGAGCTTCTCCAGCTCGAGCAACACGCGATGCGACAAGGATGCCATGGCATCAGCGGCACTCCATTTCTGTTGCAGAACTCTCAAGATATGGCATGCCGTGGCGAAGTCTTGGTACCCTTCTTCCTGCTCAATAAGCAATCTGCTGTATCGAAACTGTTGATACGATACCGAGAGCGCGAGTGACGCAGCATATACCACAACAGGAATAGGATGTAGCGAATTCAAACGATCAGGATCCTTCATGAAACGAATGACCAGTATGGCTGACAATTGCTGCCTCAGCCTGGCTTCCGTAGTTCCTGGCAGGGTTTTGATTGTCTTGAGTCGAAACGCAAGAATCGCCGTGACCAGGAAAAAGATACGTAAGGTAGCTTTCGAATTGTTAATGGGATAGAAAACGAGCGGGTGTAGAGCTTGGACAAACCTAACGTTGGCTTAGGGAGATGCCAGCCTTGCATTTCCTCGACGATCTGGTCAAACCCCGCATACTCGAGCTCGATACCCGTGACGGTGTCGGGGTTGGTGGGGCGATATAAGACGATGACGGTGTCTAGGAGTTTGGAGATGCGAAACCAGATGTCGAACGCCGCGTAGCCGGATTGGCCCGGGGTGAGTGTCTCAGCCGAGACGTCGTAGTTGCTGATGATGCAGGGCCTAGAGTTGGTGGCGGCGTTCAACCTGTCGAGCGTCCAAAGGCACCAAAACGTACGTCTCATTTCCAGATCATCGGCGCCGGGTCTGTGGAGATGCAAGGCCAGAGTCTGTGCGTGCTGTATGGCCTGAGCCACGTGGTTGGACGCCTGCTCGGGCCCCTCAAAGCCCTCGTGGTGAAGAGAAAGGAGAGCAAGGATGCGAATGAGCGTGATCCTCTCGTACTTCACGCTGCCCGAGATCATGGACACGGCGGAGGTATACATTTGCGTGCAAAATGTCCTGACCATGACGGGGTTCTCGCCCAGGGGCAAAATTCTGAGGTACGGCCCCGCAGCGTTGTCCTTGGCAGCGATGAGGCAGACCACATAGATGAGGGCCAGGGGGCCTTCTTTGCGATGGAGAGACTGCCGAAACTCATGCTCGTTCAGCAGGGGAATGATGGGATGAACGTTGGCGAAGTAGAGGTTGGTTAGGGCCAGGATGTCGTCGTTGCGGACGAGGTTGGAGATGGGCAGGTAAGGATTGCTGGCGAAGCTGAGCTGATCTCGATCACGGTCGCGGGACGCGGGCTGTCCCGGCGAGACACCATCGCTCGGGGTGCAGGCATTGTAGGGGTGCTGGCGGACCCAGACGCCAACCTTGTCAGCCGAGGTATCCTGTGCCTGTTCCGGTGAGGTGATGTTGTCGACGTCGTCAATGAGCCTAGCCTCGGGATTGAGGTCTCCAACAAATCTAGGCATAGGGTTTCCGTCGCCATCTTTTGGCGTGGTGTGCTGGTACTGCTGCTGCGCCTGTTGCTGCGGCGGCGGCGGCTGCTGTTGTTTTTGCAGCCGAGCATCTCGTGGATCCGGCTTAGCAAGCATATCGGGATGACCGCTAGTGGCAGTGGTAGACGTGGATGCTAAGGTTGGAGCGCGTGGGCCGTCATGATCCCGCGCCGATGAAGGCTGCACATCGATGTCGACCGGAGGCCAACTGCGCTGGGCCGGGGCCGGGACAGAAGCTGGCGGTGCGTGGTTCACCTGGTTCACCTGGTTCGGCGAGCCGAGGCCCAGTGGCCGAGACAAGCCTGGGCTGCTGCTGCTGCTGCCACCGATGCCGTTGCGTTGGATGTGGTGGCACCGCCTCTATAATATAAACCAAAGTCAGTCCCAGCGCATATATCATAATCCATATATATAAATAGTGCAAGACGGTGAAAGATACAGCACGAAGCAATGCAATATAATTATACCATATAATTTAATTGCAACATGATTCTTCATCAAGTCAAATGGTAGAATGACAATCAAGCAACGGCGGTACAGACATACCTTTTTGGTGCGGCAATCTTTACAAGCCTTCCTGCTGCGCGGGCGTCGAGATCGACCGTCAGGGTTCGACTGTGAGATGAATGTGAAGTCGCCCATGACGATACCCCAGCCTCGTTCGTTCGCGATTTAAGAAGGCATTGAGACAGGCTGAGACGGCGGTCGTCGTCGTCGGCGTCGTTGGCGTTATCCTCGCCACGTTATCCTGCTCCTCCTCGTCTTCAGTCTCGGCAAAGAAAAGAGGAGTTATCGTCGAGGTGGAGTTGAATATTACTATGCGAAGGTGTGTGTGTATATGTGAGTGTTAATAGTGGTTGCGTAGGTTACTGTAGTAGTATGAGGATGAAAGGGACAAGGTCACTTGGGATGCGACCCGCTGTGTGGATTGGATGCCTAGGTAGGGTCTACTATTTTTTCCTCAACTAGCCTACCTGGTAATTACTTCGTAGCTGGCTGGGCCGGCAAGGTACGTGGATCACGAGGCACTTCACCGTCCTAGCGCCCCGACGAGTCCTCTTGGCAACGCATTGGAAACCCCGCACCCCGCGTCCAAGTAAACCCGGTTACCAAGGCCGTTTCTCTCAGCCACCCCCTGAACCCGGTGACCAATCTCGACTCGACCCAAAGCCACCACCTCGACCACCATGGTGATGCTCCTGTCGAGTAAACGGGACTGGGATACGGTATTCTCGGCCAGCGATCATGGAATAATGAAGTGAATATTTATGTAAACAAGACATCACACATGAAATCGCCATATTTTTTTACCGTCTCTGGAGGCTTGTATTCACCACCTACTTTCTCCATGGTACCGACACAAGCATGAAAACTACCTAGGTAATTACCTTCTGACATTGAGAGGACTATTGGCATCGAACTTGGCCGATGCGATGAGCTCGGGATATATCACACCTCCTCCCTTCAACACACCATCCATGACGTCCATGATGGCGATGCTCTCCGACCAGGGCATCGTCTCACTCTGCTTCTTTCCATCACGCAGGCATCGCGCACACGCGTCGGCCTCAAACATCATGCCGTGACCCCAGCCACCGCGCGCGGGGTCCTTGGGGATCGCCCTCTCCACCTCCTTGGCCGAGCCATCCGTCTTGACGATCTTGTATCCCGTGGGCCGGAAGATGGGGCCCGAGATCTGGATCTCGCCCTTGGACCCCTGGATGCGGATCGTGGGGCCGAAGAACTCGTCGTTGGTGCTCAGGCGCATCGTCGTCGTCGCGATACCCATCGACCCGTGCTTGGGGAACTGGCAGATGATGGCCGTCGACTCGTCCGCTCCCGTTCTGTACCTGCTGACGGAGCTCGCTACGGTGGGCGCCTCCTTCTCCTCTTCTGCCTGGATGTGGTATAGTGTCTGGAAAACCCACGTGAGCGAGTAGATACCGAGATCGAGTAGGGCACCGCCCGCGAGGTCGAGGTTGACGAGTCGTTGCGTGTCGGGGACGCTAAGGCTGCCATCGTCCTGGTGCATGGCTAGGGAAAGATCGGCTAGACACACATGCGTTAGTATCCGCCACCACCTGATCCTGCATGGATTCTCCGACTCACCATAGGTCCTGAACACCTTTCCGATCTCACCGGACTTAAGGAGGTCCCGGATTTCGAAGCTGATAGGGAAAAATCGAGTCCATACAGCCTCCATGAAGAAGACATCTTTCTCCTTAGCAGCCTCGAAGAGAGCCCGGGTCTGCGCGGCGCTCACAGTAAGAGCCTTCTCGCAGAGAACGTTCTTTCCACCCTGTATCGCGAGCATGGCATTCTGGAAGTGGTGGCTGTGGGGCGTGGCAATGTGGATGATGTCCACATTGGGGTCCGCGACGAGCTCGGCGTAGGAACCGTAGCACTTCGCGGAGGAGGGGCCATCGATCTTCTTGATGAAGTCGGCGGCGCGCTGAGGCGACGTCGAAGAGGCTACGGCGACGAGTTCATGTCGGACATCATCAGCGCCTCGCACGGCGGGGTTCGTCAGGAGATCCTTGCTGAAGTCTGCGATGGCTGTGAGCAAACATACGATCCCACGCAGCACTAAAGACACTCACACTCGGCGATCCAGCCGGTCGCCAGAATGCCCCAGCGGACGGTGTGAGGTGCCATGTAGTGATAGTGCTATAGTGAAACGGGGGTGGATGAATGGTCTCGGAGAGGAGTGTTGCTCGTGGACAAGTATATGGTCTGATCAGAGCAATAGGGGCAATATAGACGGAGCGCAGGATTGGGCTCCAGGTCTCTTTTCTTCTTCTAGTATCTATCTAGTACGAACTCTATAAGATCCCCGCATACCAAAATCACAGATACTGGGCAAACCACGTAAATCACGCATACCCAAGGACCAAATGAGCGCATGATCATTTGGGCTCCGCCTCCGCGTCTCCCCATACCGGCGCGGGAAAGCCACTGGAAGTCTATTCTTCCAAAGAGACCCGGCATTTTCCATGTCGAGAGTACCCGCCGAACTCTGTCCGTGGAACTGAGAGTGTTTTTTTTTTTTTTTTTTTTTTTTTCCTCTGGGCAACAGTGTGCAGCCACACTTGTTAGAGGACCGGGGTTGGTGAGCGGTAGTCGGACCTAAATTCCCAATTTGTTCATCCGCCTCACCGCATCTCCACAGACTCCACTAGCCCAACACCCTCTCCTCGCGGCAGATAACCCCATAGCATCGTCTAGTTTGCTTGGCGACTCGCGGCAGAGATGCCTTGGCCACAGGCTTGGCCGAGTCAGTTCCATGGACACGAATCGCCTTACCCCACCAAGGCGACAAGAGACGGGCTACAGCAGCCTCAACCGATGATTCCTTACTTACCTATGCAGCCGCGCGTTACCATATCCATTGCCAATCTACATAGTAAAATAACCCCCACCAAAGTAATGAATTTTATCTAGAGGAGATCTAAGGACAATGAACTCCGTGATGAGGTTTCTAGCCATCATCGACGACTATGGCACCGGCGACATGGTTCAAATGGGAAGGATTCTAGGGCTTCTCTGGTCTGTCCCCCCCCTCCCCTCCCCGTCTCTGCAGGGCATAGCTTAGGGAATCTACAGTACAATGGGTCACGCCTACTTGGTGCAGAAACGTGGCAGCCCTGGAATCCCATGTTCTATCTAGTTCTAGATGTTTTACGCACCAAGGTGGTGAGGTTGCCATGAATAGAATGCATGTGGTAAGCTAGGCATTGAGGATCATCTTAAATTCCTGGTGCTAGAAGCTAGACATTGATTGCTGTGGTAACCGACACGCCCAAAGCCCAACTTGGCTTCTAGTTAGGAACGATATATCCTCCACCAGTCGATTATGACCAGTTACCCCTGTGCTTCCAGGAGCTGACACCACCGTCAACCAAGATGTCCTGGCCGGTAGTCCAAGCACTAGTGGTGAGGTAAAGGACGGCGGGGCCAAGCTCGTGAGGGAAACCAACACGTCCGAACATGGACTCTTGGTTGAACTGCTTTGTCAGATCAGGGAAGGTCTTCTCAACCTGCAAGAACATGTCTGTCCTCATGGAACCAGGAGAAAGCATGTTCACTCTGATGCCGTATTGAGCCAGCTCCATAGCCATGGGCTTCAGGAGGCCACCGACAGCCTTCTTGGAGGCGGTGTAGCAGGTGATTTGCTGCACGTAGGTGCTGATGTGAGTCGACACCGAACCGATGAAGACAATGTGACCAATGGGGCCAACGTCGGCGGGCTTGGGGCTGCCGAGCTTCTCCCATTTCCTCTTCATAGCATGAGCGCATGCTTGAGCGACGAGGAAAGAACCAACAAACTACAGAGATGTCAGTATGTGCGTATTGGTGTCTGGGCATCAATATCCCTACGTTGACGGCGAATGTTCTGCTCAAGTTGGAATCTGAGGTCTCCAAGAAAGACTCATCAGTCATGACACCAGCGGCGTTGATGCTATGGCCTATTAGTGGGTACACTCCCGGAGACATGGAAAATTGTCACTCACTTGATGTCAACGCTGCCAAAGTCTTGCTCAATCTTCTCAATAACCTGGTAAACTTGCTCCCGGTTGGTGACATCGGTCTTGTAGTATATTATCTTTGAACCGGTCTTGGAGGAGAGCTCCTCTACGGATCCCTCCTTGGGCGTGCCAACGTCCAAGATGGCGATGTTGGCGCCAGCAGACGCAAGGACTTCACCGAAGGCAAAGCCCAATCCTCGGGCGCCGCCAGTGATGACGGCGGTCTTTCCTTTAACAGAAGGCTGGCACAAGTTAGTCAGGGGACGGTGAAGTTTGTCGGTGTAAACTAAACCTACTTGAGCCATTTTGCCGGCTTTACAGGATTGTTGTGAGGATGCTAATCGTGTTGAGATAGCGTTGTAGTATCAGAGCACTCGATTCCTCCAAATCGCTGTCAGTTACCAAGCCTTATTATATCCATAGCCCTAGGGTCTTCGACTACTAGTCGATGGTCTAGATACAATAAATTGCTCATCCCGAACATGACTTACGATGTGCGGAGAAGCAGGCACCTCAAACGCCTAGAAGCCGCCGTGTGTATAGCAGAGAGCGGAGATCATTCTTCGCGGACGTTTTGCGGTGCCCTATTTTGCGGGGGCTTGCGGGGGCTCACCTAGGAACTGACTGGTTCAACGGTATGTCCATGGTTGCAATCGGTCCGTACGAGCCTCATAAGGAAAATGCCGCATGAACGGGCCAGGAGAAAAATATCTAGTCGAGTAACGTGGTCAGCGAACAGGCGGTGGTAATTGCCATAAGCGGCATTGCCGCCGCCTCGGTTTCCGGGCGCGTGACCTGGAGGAATCTGCTGGGCGCAAAATGACGGGTGTTCATGATTTCTCTATCATTACAGAAGTTTTTAAGTTTTTGATCTTCTATCTCTCTCCCAGCAGAATAGGCAGGGAGTCTCAACACAATCAATCTTAGCCTCTAACATACTTACCGACGGCAGGATGCCACTAACTCAAGTTGCTCGGCGTACGGCCCCGATGATCGGAAAGATCCGAGCTGCTCCGTCCAATCTTGTTCCGACACGGTCAGCCATCACTTGGGCTATTCAAGATCATTGGGAAGACCCAAAGGGTCCTTTTGGTATTGACAGGCCCAGCCCCAAGCTCGCTCCGATTACCGTCGGAAGCCCCCAGTGGCTTCGTGACCTCCACCGTAATGGCGTTAGCATTTCCCCTCCCCATGCGCGCCCTCGTCGCGTCGACGCGCTAACCATATCTATAGTGGGCTCTAGTGAAAGGTGTCGTACCCCAAGAGAAGGCCCTTCAATATGCAGACAAGGCAGAAGACTGGCTCGAAGGTTTCAAGATGGGGTACAAGCGCGATGACCGCTCAACCTGGAAGTCCACGAATATCCCCAAACATCGTTATGGAGGACTCTTTGATCAGTGAGTGACACTTTCTGTATCCGCTATCGGAGCTAACCCGGTCAAGTTTCTCTTTTGCCCATGCGCAGTTCGTCTGGGACTGCAAGTCAGAACCCAAAGTCCGGGAGATCTTTGCCCAAATATGGGGGACCGATAGGCTCACTGTCTCATACGGTAACGTGCATGCATTATCAAGCAGACTCAAGGTTGTAAGACTGATGCAAAGTTAGATGGAGGAACACTCGCCTTTCCCACACCTGAAGAGAAGGACCATGGCAAGAAGCCTTGGCCCCATGTGAGTTTCCTCAGACCTTACACGTGTCTACACAGCTAACTGATTTGTTTCCAGTCGGACCAGAGTGCCTACCGACCTCGCCCCCATTGTATTCAAGGTCTTCTGAATCTCGTGGGTCATTATCATGGCTATCGGGCCCGTCGTCTCACGTCACTGACTCCTAATTGTAGCTGCCCAATGGCCCCGAGGATGGTGGTCTTGCGGTGATGGATGGCACTGCGCCGATGTTCGAGCAATACTTCAAGGAACACACACCCGTACGCGCAAGATCAATTTATCCTTCCAAAGGCTGGTGCTAATAGAAATAGCCTGAGGGAGGCTGGATCAAGCGCGATCTTTTTAACTGGACAGACGAGACCCTCAAATGGTTTGAAGAGCATGGCTGCAAGTGGGTGAAGCCTAGCATGGATCCCGGTGACTTCATCCTCTGGGATTCGAGAGCTGTTCACTACGGTGCCTCCCCCATTGGAGATAGGAAGCGCATGGCTGTCTGTAAGTGTTGGCCCCATTCTCAACCGAGTCATTTCTGACATTCAATAGACACCTGCTACAAGCCTATCGAGTTCTTGAGTGAAGAGCAAAGAGAGCGCAAGGTGGAGGCTTTCAAGCGCGGTTATATGACTGTAAGTTTTGTGCATTGTCCGTGAGCAAATCCATGCTGACCAGGATACATAGTCGCATGACCCTACCGACTTCGTTTTGAAGGAGGATCAGATGGCAGACTGGAATATTCTGCATCCTTATGGACCCCCCACCATCGACAAGAAAACACAGCAGGCAATCGGCATGATTCCCTACGAGTAATGCCAGAAACATAACGACTATGAAAATAATGTCGTTTGATTCTTCCGATTATAACAAGGCCTCTAATTCCATGCACGACATGACCCCTGACCAGGACTTAGCCCATCATTCTGTCACGAAATCAGAATGTTCGGATGTAAATAGAAACCGTAACAAAGTTCTAGCTTGAGGTTCTATAGCGCTATAAATAATCAAAATCTCATTACACACCTTTTCAGTGGAAGGATCAAGAATGACATGAACCATGACCGATGATATTGTTGCCGAAATGTTCTGATCGGGAGAAGCGGTTAGTTGGCCACAATATTTATAACTTTATATTAACTATATATTGACTTCCTAGGAACTATATATGAACTATATATGAACTATGTGTTAACCAAATATGAATGTTTTAAATTTCCAAGAATACCTATCAAGAAGCCTCGTCAGTTACTGTATAGCGCAACGGGACAAGTTCAGCCTCTCCCCGCTAACCTCTTTCTCTTGAATATTGCAGGTTACTGGGTTTGTGCACAGAAGACTAGTATCATCCCGTGATGAATTATCCACGGTGTAACATGTATATCAGTTTTCACCTGATTGATCCGCGACATTGTTTCCTAATGTCCTCTGAGTTCCAAATAGATGATCTGTCAAGCGCACGGAGGAAGCTATGATAATACCACGTGCTCACTGGATTGGTTGCAATTATATTAGAATTACATTGAAAAAGCTTATTATAACCGCCAATCGCTACAGTTTCTGTGAATGAATGGATATTGGGATTTAGTGTAGAGTGGCAGCATAATAATGATGTGGATCGGCTCAACCCCGGTGGTGTACAGGATATTGATGAGATGTCATGGATCTCAAAATATAGTAGGTCGGCCAAACAACTAATACCCGTGATGAACAATGACCGTTGCTATCGAAAAAAAAACATAAGCCTATGCTATTTCTTTGTGCTCGGCAACGACTTTATCAGCTGTGGCCACTGCCTCAACTTCCTCGACCATGCTGACCAGTACTTCTCCGTTTCTTCCGAAATGTCTCGGCATAGTCTTCGCAACCTTGACGGCATCAAACACCGAGGTCGATTTAGCGAAAATGAGATCAATTTCTTCCAGGGATCGAAGAGCGGTTTCGGGGTAGCAGAAGTAGACGGCGGGGATCGAGGCGGCATTGATAACAGCGAAGAGGATGTATGTTTTCCAGCCAATTGTTGCGAAGGCGATCGGGGTAATGAGGACCTAATACTTTGTCAGCGAGGTGTTTATAGAGAAATTGATCGACTCGTAACCAAATCAATTGAATGAAAAGGAACATACCACAGCAAAGTTGAAAATCCAGTTTGCCGATGTTGATAAAGCGTTGGCCTGGGCTCGGATACTAACGGAAACCACTTCCGAAGAGATGAGCCAAGGCAGTGAGACCCAGCCTAGGGCAAAGAAAGAGTTGAAGACGAATAGGAAAGTGGCAGCAGTGATACCACCAGCTGAAGTGTTCAGGCTAGTCGAAGCTGCCAGGATAGCCATAGATGCGGCCATACCGGCGGATCCGGCGAAGAGTAGAGGACGTCGGCCGAATCTCTCAACGAGGAAGATAGCTGGGATCGAAGCGAGCCAATATTCCGTTCCGTTTGCAGCTGCGAGAAGTCTCGAGGTAAAACCGTCCAGACCGATTTGGTTCTCATAGATGGTAGCCGCGTAAAAAGCTGAAGCGCATCAAGTTAGCTTGTGCTTGAGAAGATGGATTTGAAATATGGACACACTGATGAGATTGACTCCAGTCACTTGCTGCATGACCTGGATACCATAAGCCAGAGCAGTGCGCTGGAAGTTCTTCGATTTGCCTGTTGTGAAAACCCTGCGGAAAGAGCCAGCGCCACTAGACTCGACAGCTGTTGTTTCGATGGCATGCACCTGGGCTGCGATGAAGTCGCTCGAGGTAGATTCATTGTTGAGAGCTGAGAGAGTTTTCGCAGCTTCTTCAGAACGGCCCTTGAGAACAAGCCATCTGGGGGACTCGGGCATAAAAAGAATGACAGCCGCCACAAAACCGGCAAAGATGAGCTGAAGAGCGATGGGTGCTCGCCATGCCCACGACGATGGCTCGATGAAAGAGAACCCCAAGTCGACCCAGTAACTGAGAGTAACACCGAACAAGAGAACAGCTACATCCAAGACGAGTGTTTTTCCTCTGCAGAGTAGAAGATGTCAGTGATCAGCATTAACTTCAAGTTCATCTCAAACGGCCAACCTTTGATGAGACTGGGCGCATTCAACCTGCCAACTGGGGGCGGTCGATGTGTTGATTCCGTTACCGATACCACAGATTACTCGTCCAATTAGGAAGTGAGGGAGACCGAATGCAGTAAACTGGAGAATGGCTCCGACGATCATGGTGACCGAGCCAACAAAGATAGATCGCCTACGACCAAGCCAGTTGCCAATGAAGATACAGAGGAGAGCACCGGCGAAACAGCCAAGGTTGTATGAAGAGACGGCCACACCTTGGGAGCATTAATATTACATCTTTTTATTTTTTCAGTCATGTAATTATAGTGGTGGGCTGGTTTACCTTGAACGATCGACTGATGAACCTTTTCATAGTCGGTCAATCCCTCTTGACACTCGGCGGTGGTACATAGCTCGGGGAACGTCTTGGTGAACGAAGGAAGTGTAAGAAGCCCACCGATAACACCTTGATCGTAACCGAATAGCCTGTTCACGGGATGTAAGAAGTTGCCTTTGTGTGGTCTGTAGATAGCAATCTTGAAGACGGAAGAAGCTGTCCTTGCTAGAATGGCTGATGACTTACAGAAGATCCGTACCGGTCACGACGGCAATGGCAATGTTGAGCGGTGTGCCTCGAAGTCCGAGGAACTTCACGTCAGTAGACATGGTTGCTGGTATGTGGTATGGTAGTGAATATGGCTAGCTGTGTGCCGAGTCTGGGGAACGAAACCTGGAGAATAGAGTTCCGGGGAAGAAATCTGGGGAACGCTTTCATAATAGATTTTCAGCAGTATTAGTGTATACGACTCGTTCGTTGCTCATGTCTCCGCAGGTCAAGGATTTCAGCCGCCAATGTAGCGCCAACATAATGTGCTTCCATGGCCTAGTCTAGGGGGTTCCGCGGTTACCCAGACCGCCAGGAATTCTTGAATCCGGAACCTGGTAGTAATTGCTCTGTTCAACGATTACAGAGTTCATCTTCACCGGTTGAGGGATACGATAACTTAGTTTGCATCATCTATTGAGCATCAAGCCGAAATTATTGAGAAAGGTCATTCTCATTGTTGATATAATTGCACATCTGTAGATAGAACCATACACCTTACTCGATGCATCCATGTTGGGCAGCCCCTGTTGTTACCGTCGTTACTCCAACAAACTTGGGGTAACAGGGGTATGTGTCTAGGCAGGTTTGTTTCTCCTCACTACCCCAGTTTCACCTCCCCGCATCCCCACAAACTCAGTCTCGCGAGTTACCAAAAACAGTTTCCGCAGTCAGCGCTAGCGGTACCCTCAGATAGGTAAGTCTGCCCGTGGATCTAGTCGCCCAGTGGGAATGCCAAAAGGCGGGATCACACTTGTTAGAGCCATCAACACTTGAATTCATTGAATCGTGGTAAGCCTAGATTCAACTCGAACAAGGTCTAGAACGTCACATCCGAAGACTTCGTACGACTGGGTTGGTTCATAGCAGTGTTCTACTCATTTTCTTTTGGAAGTCATCTGGCGACTTGGCTGAGATTCAAGGTCGTGAGTTATGAACAACTGATCGAGTACATTGCATACTAGATTCTACCCAGCAATAGAACAAGTAAAGCCTTGCACCATACACTTGAATCAGTTCCACGATTCGGTTTTCGGCGTTCACGGTTTTAGTGGTTTGTAAAAATGTTTATCCCCTCGCTTGTAATTGGCTCTCCTCGTCGCGCTGGTCGACATACTACTACACGTCTCCCTCCTATCAAAGGGACCGCCACGGGTACTTGCGCTAGGCGTGGACTTAAGGGCCCAAGATAAGAGTTTTTTCGAGCAAGTAACTGCGGACAAGATACCTTTTGCGAGGCTTATGCTATACTAGCCTGCCAAGAGTGGCGTGACTAGGTCCTTTTTACTAGGCACCAAATCTGCAGCAGTACGCCGTAGCAATACGGTGCCGCCGGCTCAATTGGCTGACCGGCGGCGCTTTCTACCCCTTTTAGACATGGGTTCACTGCGGAGTTATGCTGCAGAAAAACTCGGACGCGGAGTAGACTGGTTTTACTTCCACTGCTACCACCAGTAAGAGGTTAGTCGTATCCAATATTCTTTACTAGATTCCAAAATGTAGTACAATAATTTGGGCCCATCTAAATAAAAATGTGTCAGATGATTTTGGCGGTCATAGCTCGTGATATTGTGAAGTGGTTTTGAATTCGATCTCGGACACAATATGGAAAATACACACGCGTCTTTGGCCGAGAAGGCTACGGAGGTGCTGAGAAAGACTTCAAACCCGAGAGCAGTGATTGCTCTGGCAGGTCCTCCGGGGTCCGGCAAGTCCACCATAGCAGCCGAGGTTGTGAAACGAATCAATTCTGAAGCTAATCAACGCGTTGCTGCCGTCCTCCCGATGGACGGCTTTCATTATCCTCGAGCATATCTCGATACCCTTCCGAATCGCGCCGAAGCGTATAGTCGACGCGGAACCCACTGGACATTTGATGCCAACGGCGTCGTCAATCTAGCTAAAACACTACACTCTTCTCGAACCGCAACTTCGGACGTCATCCTTGCACCGAGCTTCGACCATGCGACCAAAGATCCCCTAGAGGCGGGCATCGAGATTCCGTCAGAAATCAAGATCATCATCCTTGAAGGAAATTGGTTGCTTTTCGACCGCAATCCCTGGAATCAGATTGCGACCTATATGGACGACACTTGGTTTGTCGATATTAATGAAGATTTAGCGCGCCAGCGAGTCGCAGAAAGGCATATTAAATCTGGTATTGAAACCACTTGGGAAGCTGCCCTTGAGAGAACAAATCAAAACGACCTTTTGAATGGGCAAGAGATCAGACGGCACTTGATCAAGCCGTCTGTTACCGTTCAAAGCATAGAAGTCTCGGTGGACAAGGAAGACCACCAGCCACATATATGAACGTTTAGGTGTCGCTCTGCAGCAACTACAGTTGCATCAGTGAGCCTAGGAGTTCTGCCATCGCCACGTCGTTGTTCTCCGTATTATCGAGGACTGAATACCCAATTTTGCGGGTCATTTCAAAGCGTTAAAGCACCTACATCACGGAGGGAGCGTCAGGATCAATGTCGCAGGAGAGTTCAGTTCAAGGGCTTACAATTTCATACCTTATACACTTCACCGGCAATGTTCTCGGCGGTATGACGATCGGCGGGCTCAGGGATTCGGATCACGATTTTTAATGGCCTTGCTCGCTCATCGCGAAAGAAAAGCGCGATACCATACAATGGGGGTCGGTTCCGCGCAGTCCAGCCATCAAAGGGGAGATGGATTAAAACCGGACACTTCTATATAATCTTCTTTACTAGTTCCTGTTTCTGATGGTATTACAGGATTATATTGGCTCCAACGGAATCTCCTGAGAGGTGTGCTTGTTGTATCCCAATGGCTGGATTGAGATACTCGAAAAGTGAGCGCAATTCTTCGTCGTCTGCTGCCATGAAGGGCCTGTTGCGATTGGTAATCGATTAAACGATCAGAGCTTATAATATATGTTTGTCGAAGCGTTCAACATACCAATTCACAGTCTCTCGATCTCTGTCGCTCGTCGCGTCTAGTCCAAAGTGCTTCATGGATGGACTTTTGTCTGGGTGGCATTGACGCTGGTGGTTGGCCTATTTTCCGGGCCTTGCTCTCGTCAGCCTTTTTTTTTCTTAGGGACTTCTGCTTTCCCTAGGTGGAGCGCTGATTCTGTGTTCGTTAAAGGATAGTTCTTTATATTGTTAATACCATTCGATTCGTAAGAACTGACCTTGGTGCGTTTCAGTTGGATGCAAGGCTTGCAAACCCCTAAGACAGGCTTAGTTATTACTTACTAATACTATATTAAAGATATGCGACTCATTCTTTACAGAAAGCTTTTTGGTTAGAATGGTTCAACTGCTGTCCTACGATGCACATGAAGCGTGTAGTCCCGTAGCTAAGGAGAAGCTAGGTGAGGGTTTAACAGAGAAAGAAAACACTTGATGCTGATGGGGGGCATATAGTTAGTCATCAATGCGTTGCGCGAAGAGGACAAGCAAAAGCATTAGAAAATTCTGCATAAGCCTGTTCGACGGCTATACGGCTAGGTGCGGTATGAGTGTTTCCTTGCTATTAACGTTACTAGGCTAATATATACCTAATGATAAACAAAATGCCCATGCGGCTGGCTTAAGTAAAGACTCCCCTGGGGTCGCCTTCACCGCCGATCTCATGGACATGTATTCGGACGCGAATATCACTTTGAACCATAATACCAAGATTACCTTTAGAACAAGTATCTATACATATTATGCTAGCTATATAAATAAGGCTGCAAAATAAAATGTTTTATCATACTACGATCAAACGATAAACGTTGTTAGCTTTAACGCTTAGGGACTTCGCGATTATTTATAATATTTACCCGGTATAATTATTAAATACCAGGTTAAGCCAAAAGCTTTTTATTTTTCTTAGAAACACATTTAAACAAGGGGCAAGAAAACGTTCATATCCATATAACGAGACCAAATGTCAACAAGGTACACACTGATATATTTCTAAAGTAGTCTGCCTTTCGTAAGGTTGATATGGCCTTATTAATACAGTAATGGGCTAACAATCCTCTCCTCGGCGCCGTGACGTGCATGAAGAAGCTCAAAAAAAAAAAGAATACATGTGGAGAGAGGTAGGAAGACAGCAAATTTGCCGTGTTCGTCAAGGCAACTCCCCAGCAGCCCTATATGCGTACATTTCCTGCGCGCCGTTCTCTCCAACCGGATTGCGCGCCTGAGCCGGCGGTGTTGAACTTATGCTCGATTCCGGTAATTCCGGCTTATAGTCTGCATGCGAGCCATACAAATGGCCCCCTGTTTGCGGATGTTCAACCTCGGGGTGTAATGTCGTTGTGCGTCCTCTCCTGAATCTTCTAAAAGCAACCCACGCTAATATTCCCGCGATGAGCACCCCAACGGCCACTCCCACTCCGATGCCTGCCGCCGCACCGCTGGATAGTCTGGCGGGCTCCTCGGCTTCTGGCGTTGTGGATGGACTCACGGCCGACGTTGCCGTCAGGGAAGATGTGGAGTATGACCCCGTCGGAGATGATGTAGATGACGATATGGCTGTTGAGATTGCTGCAGACGTATAAGCGAACCCCGTCGCCGGTATCTGAAAAACGACGGCCAGGTCCTTCGGCGCGTCCAAATTGAATGTCTCGTTCGTCGGGTCCATGCAGGTCACGTCACCATTGCTGTCTGTCCCGCAGCAAGCCCACAGGCCGCTGGCGCTTTCGTACGTCACGTCAGGTCTATCCTCCTCGCCTGTAGATCACCATCGACCCTACTCATTAGTCAAGAACATCCCGTACGCACACATACACGCCACCCGAGAGCGACGACGCGCTCTGTCTAAGAGGAATTTCAAACTCACTGCAGAGCGATTTGCAAGACGGATCCGAGAAGTCCTCATCCGTGCAGCCCGCGGCGTAGTACCCGCTACCGCCGCGCAGCGAGTGCGTGTAGGAGCAGATGCTGCCGCTGAGGCAGCTATCGCCGTTGACACAGCAGGCGACGGCGGGCGTTGTGTCGTTCACGGGGCCACAAGGGGACCAGCCGGAGTCCGGGGGATAGGACAAGAAGGCGCCGCTCGAATACTTGAAGCAGTGCGCCGCCATGGCGATGGGAGAGAGAAGGGCTACGCTGGAGAGAGTATGGTGGACTGTGGAACTACATAGATGGAGAACCTTTTACGTACAGAGGAGTTTTGCGCGGCGCTCTGGCTCTCGCTCTCGTTCTTAGGGTATTCGCTGACGGCCTGTTTCAGTCAAGGCGATTGTAGGGGCTGGATACAAGAGGAGAAGATTACCGCTGCATGGTCTCTGCGCTTGCAGCCAACAGTTAAGCTAATAGTCAGCCCCCCTACCACGGACCATCACATCACACGCCACAGCATGAAGAGATTAGATAGGTAATATTAATATTATCACGTCCCACAGAAGCGCGCGTTATTCTATAGCATACAACGAACGAACGAAGGATAAAAGTCCCTTTATTATCCCGACCTTGTACTACCTAGGTAGTAGTAGTTTTGACATCGGGACCGCTTGATGACA